>OZ023318.1:2438755-2441255 GCA_964007375.1 Ophion obscuratus
ATGCAAGAAACAAAATGATCGGAAAAATGTGATCCCCGCTGAGAGAGCTCGTAAAATATATATTTAAAAAAAAAATTGAGTGCGATCTCCCAATTCGAGGAAAAGACATAAAAAAATTGTGGAACGAATTGCACGTGGCCCGGAGGCTTTTGGACGAAAACCCCCCGTGTATAGGTCGAAGAATACGGAGACCTAGTTTTCGATGTCCTCATTGACGTTGTCGTAACGAAACGACCAGGGTGAAACAGTGCGATGTCTCGCCCTACGAGCTATCGCCCTTCGGAGCTATAAAATGCAGATAAAGGGCGTCCCCGTGTTTAGAGAGCAATGACTCGTGCATTCTAGATACACGGTACAAGTTCCCTGAGAATTTCGACTACGCAACGCATCGACGAAAATACGTTTTTTTTTTAAAGGTAGAACGAGCGCGCGCTTTTAATTTCTATCGATTGTGTTGAAATTTTAACCAGACATTGTTCATAACACCATGCATGTTTGAGTGAAATTTCAGAAAAATCGACTATTTCGAAAAATCGACTGCATAGAAATTTAGACAGAATAATTTTTCGTAAAAAATATTTGTCCCCTGTAATAAGAAGATATATATCAATACCGCATCGTCCCACGCATCCAATGACGTCAGTTTGCGCGGCATATTTAAAATAATATTGCAACGCAAATTTTTATTGGGAATTAATTTTCAATCGAACAAAGTTTTTAATTAGTTATGAATTAACCAACACTTTTATTTGTTAATGAAGATAACCATAAAAAATATAAAATATTGATATTTATGAAGCAAATATTTTTTTTATGATAAAAGTTTTCAACTTTAGGAACACGATAATGTTTTTTTTTTCTCGAAATATTGAACAATACTGTGCTGCGGTATTGCCATATGTCTCCTTGTTATAGGGGACAAATATTTTTTACGGATAATTATTCTGTCTTTACTGAACATTTTTAGCAAAACTGAATAGCAAAGGCAATCCAAGGTTTTTTTACCCTTTCCCCAACTAGTTTGCTATCTGAACGTAATTTTTTTTTTTCAAAATTTATGAACATAATCGAATGGTACGGCGAATTATGTGACATGACTTTCGGCCAATGCAGACCCTGCATTGTTAAAAGTTGCAATTTTAAATCCCATTATTTCCCAATCTAAATAGTCAAATGTTCCAAAATTTCGGATAAAAGTTTCGGGGTGGAATAAATTCGCTCATTTTTTGGACACGTGAGAATTTTTAAGCAGCCTCGTTTAAATTTTTCACGAGCTTTAAAGTTGCTTTTTTAAATAATAATAAATGATAAATAATGATAAAAATTGGCAAAAATCGTTTGCAATAACGGATAGAAAATGTCAATAAAATATGAATTTAATTCCAAAATATTAACGGACGATAAATTGCGAACGAAAAAAATCAATGCAACTTGAAAAATCAATTTTAAAAAGTTGAAATTATCACGAAAGAATAAAGCGAATTAAAAAAAATGAATGAAGTAGATCAGAGCAAACTTTTCAATCGCAATTTAGAATTTGTAGATAAAAAATGTCAGGAATTTCCATGTGTTTGGAAAGTTGGGAGTGAAAAGGAATAAGAATGTATTTGACAGGTGGCTTGCGAAAAAATGTATTCGTAAAAAAATTCCAAGTGGCAGCTTGGTCGATGAAAAAGTGCGATGTCTGATAGAAATCGTTTTATGAGATTCTTGCGTGCACCAGCGTATTCCAATATGGAAGTCGAAAAATATGCTCCCCGAGGATTTGTCAGGATGAACGTTCGAACGAAACATCTTTCGTGTCTAAAGGCACATCGATATTTTTTCCCGGCTTCCTATCATCAATCTGTACGGACCAGAAATATCAAATGACATCAATGCCGTCGGAAATATCTCGCCAATTTGTCCAGATATATTTGGACGGAGTGCCTGTCGTTCTATGGGCTTGAAAAGTACTGGGAAAAAAAAAATTTGAATTTTATTCTGTCGTTTCTTTCTTTTTAAAAAAAAACCTTATCTTATTGTTATTTTTCATTACTTAAAAAATCGTATTTCCTTGTTATTTTTCGTTACTTCAAAAACCTCAGTGTTCCGTGATTTTCCCTTATTTGGTTGTTCATTTTTTTTGTTATTTTTTGTTATTAAACAAACATCATTTTCTTGTTATTTTTCACTACTTTAAAAACCTCATTCTATGGTTATATTACGTTATTTCAAAAACATCATTATATTGTTTTCCATTACAAATACAAGTTCAGTGGAATTAGCGAGATAAAAATGCGCACAAAATATAACAAAACTAATTCACAAAAAGTTTTATAACGAATCTAGTTAAACATAACGAACAACGAGAATAAAATTTAGAGGAAAATAATTCGAACCAATGACCGAAAAATATTGATCACTGACTGATATTTTAATAATTATAGCGACAATGGACGACTGAAATTGAATAAATTGTAGGAATAACAATTAAGTTCAAAATTGAAGTAATTATAAA
>OZ023318.1:2446255-2468755 GCA_964007375.1 Ophion obscuratus
CCGGTAACTAAATTCATGTGAAGTAAAAAATGAAAAAAAAAAACATACGTTTAGCACATAGGTAAAGTTACAAAACCACCGGATGATTGTTCGAAATTTTTTAATGTCCATAAATTGCACAGTTTTTAAAAAAGTATCGATTTTCGACAAAAATAACGAGTTTAAGGAGTAAGGCCACTGTAAATTTTTTGAAAAATCGATTTTTTTTTATTGGCTTAAAAAATAGTTTAAACCCTCTAGTTTAAAAAATAGTTTAAATCCTTTTAACTTCTTTTTTAAATTTTTTCCAATAAAAAACTATTCGCAAAACTTTAAACGCGTTTTTCTCGAAACATGGTTTTTCAAAATGGCACGCAGCATAACTCGAACAATTTTCATTTTTTTTACTTGAAATTTTAACCAGATGTGAACATTTACATTATCTTGAGAATGTCGATCGGAATTTTCAAGAACTTTATTTATTGATTTTTTATTAACAAAAAACTTGCCGTTTTTTTCGTCAAAAATCAATTTTTTTTTCAAACGCACGCCAAATCCACAAAAATTGATACTTTTTAAAATCCGATCGACATTCTCTAGCTATAGCCCTCTAGATTAATGGTTTTTTTTTGTTCTAGATTCAAAAGTGCACCAGTGGTGCTGCGTGCCGCGGAGCCCTGGAAGCAAAACATGTCCCGGGAAGATAGCTGTGGAACCGCCATTTTGTTTTGTTTTTACTGTAAAAAAATTTTATAATAAAGTTTAATGTATGCCCGATAACACCATTAAAAGTTTTTTTTCAAATACCTTCAATTTCGGGAGCAAAAAATTAGTGAAAAAACCTTTTTTTTTGGGCCGTTACAGTGGCCTTACTCCTTAAACGTTTGTTCTTAAGGGCGGGGTAAAGTTAATTCGGCGAAAAAAAGGCATGTTTTTAAGATTTTTTTTTTGGCGTAACGAATAGTGTTCGTTTATTGAAAAATTTACATATAATAAAGTAACATTTGAACAACATTCTCCTAAATTTGCATTGCAAAATATTCAAAATTGAGCGAGTGAAAATTAAACCCCGGAGGCGCCTCGAAAAAAAGTTGGTTTGCGGTGTGCACCATAACTCGCAACAGAATCATCTGAAACAAAAAAATCAAAATGCATTTGTTAAAGGAGATGTTTCTCGAGGTAATGACGGGAGGATTTTGTTTTTCTTTCGATTTTTCGATTTTTCGTAGCACTTGGGAGCCAAAAACCCGATTTTCGCTAAAAAAATCGGCTAATTTGTTGTTGAAAAATTAGTAATTATTAAAAAAAAACAAAAAAGCTCTCGACAATACCTGGTGAATTATCTGAAGAAGTACTGTGCAAGATTTCAAAGCGATTGGTCCAGTAGATTTTGAGTTATCGTGCACACGGACTTCAAATATGACAAGTCTCAGAAAAACGGTTTGAAAAACGCAGAAGAGTTTGGTCGCTTAGCGCTCATTGCACATAAGTTTGAGAACACTCCTCGGTTGCATAAAAATTTTAACACAATATTCTTAATATATTATGCATTCATTTAAAAAAAATTTTAAAAATGAAAAAAAAAATTTAAATACTTTACCCCGCCCTTAACAAACAGAGGAACATATGATAAAATCATCCGGTCTGTTGATTGAATATATTGTAAAATATGTTCAGTCCAAATTTGAAGTAAATCGGACGATTAGATTTTGAGATATGACGTACGCCAAATTCCAAACTATACCTTCGAGATAAAGGCAATCGAAGCAAAACCCCTTTTTCCAAATCCACTTTTTTCCGTATAAATGTTTGGATCTGCTCAATATCTTCGGTGGTTCTTTATGGTTTCGGGTACAAGCAATACGAATGAGACATTTATATTGTTCTAGAATCGTTTTTCTTTTCGTTATAAACAATTTAATTGTTACAATGACGATTGTGACGAAGAAGTGCATTTTGTAGAAAAAAGTTTGAAATAAAACATGTTTCTTTTTCAATTGACAATAAAATATGACACTTCATTTTTTGCTAGCTCCATTAGTAATGGAGATGTGAACAAAATGTATTTTTATGAGTGAGACGAAACAAAGAGTGAAAGGGACGAAACGATGAGTTATAGGTGATGCGATTAATTTTCGTCGCTTACATCTCCATTACTTATGGAGCTAGTAAAAAAAATTAAACATCTTTTATTTATAATTTCCATCTATAAAATGCACTCTTTCGTTCCAAGTGTTATTTAAAAAATTTAACTGTAAGAAAGTGCCTGAGTGCATGGACTACTTGCTTGAGATAAAATCACAATTATTTTTCGTGCCTTCAATCTTGCTCCACTAAAATCGTCATAACTCGGTCAATTTTTGGATTTTTTACAAAATCTTTGAACCAAATCAAAGTTTACACTCTACGCAATAAGAAATGAAAATAAACAAAAAATAGATTTTTCGAAATTCCTGTGTTACGCATACCTCTTAATTTGATTTGGATTCGAGTTTTTCTTTTATTTCTCAACGGGAAATGCTCCGGGACGAGAACTCCAGCAGCGGACAATCCCCCGTAGCCGTGACAATCCTTCGGGAAGGAAATTCTATCGGAGTGCGAGTTTCCCGGACCGATGAGCTCTTGATAGAGAGAAATGGAGGGAAAAAAATCGATGGAAGTAAAATAAAATTAAAAAATAAATTCAAAAATCCAAATGGCGAGTCAATCGAGCTTTGAAAAGTGACCATCGCGGTGATCAACCGAACGAGATGAACTTTGCCGAGGCATTTATCGTGCGTGTGGGTTGGGCGGGGAGGGCAGAAAGATGCAATGAAAAGAGAAATAAAAAGTCAAGAAACGCTCTCTCTCTGTCTCTCTCTCTCCCCTCCCCCTTACTCTCTCTCTGTCTATGTGTATCTTCTCTTTATTTGTATAGATATCGTCACTGCCAAAGGTGTTGTGGATTCAATGTTTGTAGTAGAAAATGGATAAACTCACATAACTAGACGTTAATTAAATTAAAAAAAAAGTTTCATTGAAACATCGTAATATTTCGCTCAAGCTATTAGGAGTGCAACTTTGCAGTGACCGTTTTACTTAGAGAGCCACTGCGGCCGAAGTAGTGGCCCTAGCTCAATAAAAAAAGTGGCATTTTAAACTAGAGGCTCTGCCAATGTAAACAATTTAAAAAAGCCAACGGATACGTGTATGCATTATAAAGTTATTGGCACTCAAACATGGCAACCTACGAGCCGAATTCTCAGCATTTGCGGGAACTGCTCCAAAGACAACAAAGGAAGGGATTTTTGCACCGGATTGTGACTGGAGATGAAAAGTGGGTTTACTACGATAATCCTAAACGCCGAAAATCATGGGGACTGCCTGGTCATATTCCGTCATCGACGCCCAAACCGAATATTCACGGATCCAAAGTGATGCTGTGTATCTGGTGGGACCAGCTGGGCGTTGTGTACTATGAGCTGCTCAAACCATCCGAAACCATCACAGGGGAACTCTACCGACGTCAGTTGATGCGCTTGAGTAAGGCACTCAAAAAGAAACGGCCACAATTCAACGAAAGACATGACAAGGTGATACTGCAGCATGACAATGCCCGACCCCATGTTGCAAATGTCGTGAAAAAGTACTTGGAAACGCTGAAATGGGAGGTTTTATCCCACCCGCCGTACTCTCCAGACATTGCCCCTTCCGACTATCACTTGTTCCGGTCAATGGCACACGATTTGGCTGACCAGCACTTCGGTACTTACGAAGAAGTCAAAAATTGGGTCGATTCCTGGATTGCCTCCAAGGACCAAGACTTTTATCGACGCGGGATTCGAATGCTACCTGAAACTTCGATTAAAAAATATGTAGCCACTTTTTTATAATAAAGCCTTAAACTTTTGAAAAAAAAAACGGTCACTGCAAAGTTTTACTCCCAATAGAAAAAACTTTTGAACGCGAATTACACTGGAATCTATCTGTTGAAAACGAAAAAACAGAAATAAAAATTTGTGAAATTCCATATAATGAGCTGCTAAATCATAGAAAATAATATTTCTAAACTGTGGATAGTTTGATAATGCTTATAGAACTTGTATGTATTTATTAATTAATAAATTTGTAAGGTAATATAGAGTTCACGTCGTGGTAACACCGCACATGAAAATTTAATTTGTCAGCAGTGCAGGCTCTCCACGCGATATTTGGAGAAGCGACTTGGCGCGATCAGCGTGAGAATTTGTTTTTATAAAATTGGGAAAAATATATCGGTGGAAAGGGAGAATTATGAAAGCGAGTGTGTATAACAAAAACATTGCTCTTTTGGAGAGATGGAAGGAAAAAAGTAGAGGAGAATACACCAGTTATAGTTGACCGTTGTTCAATTGCAATGAAGAAGATACAGGAGAGGTGACGGAAAACATAACCTCAAATTCTGAGGATATGCTTACGGATTGTTCGTGCTCTGACGGTATTGCGTCCAAGGAATAAACCAAACATATTGTTTATAATTATATTACGATATAATATTATAATATGTACGGGTAATCATATCTCTGGTTTCGGGGTTACGTACAGGTTTCTTCCTGTTTCAATTAAATATCACCGAATTTACTTTGATCACGACTACAAAATGTTGAGAATATATTCTTCAATGTATTCTATGCACGTGAAAAAATATATAACTCGTTCCTATGATTTTATCTACAGGGTGTCCAAGAACTGATGGTAGTCCCTGAAATTGGGGGTTGGGGGTGAAATTCTGAGTCGATTGATATAAGTATGCATGAGCCTTAGATCAACCCCGGAATTATTATTCATTTTTAAAGGCGGGCCAATCAGGTCCGCCCGCCTTCAAAAATGAATAACAATTCCGGGGTTGATCTGAGACCCGTACATACTTATATCAATCGACTCAGAATTTCACCCCCAACCCCCCATTTCAGGGACTCCCATCAGTTCTGGGACACCCTGTATATTTTCATAGTACAAATATTAGGGTTTCTCATTTCTCTACTTATTTTTTTTTCTCATCACTCCACAATTCTCGACTAGGAATTCCCGGGAACTCTCGAATTTTCGAGAAATTTCAAAAGCTGAAAAAAAAATCCGAAAGTCATTAACTAAATGCAAAGTAAAAAATACGCTTATCAATAATTATCAACATTTATTATTTATTCAGTCTTGTTTGGATACAAATTTTCATTACTTTCACATTTGTTTTAACAAAACAACTAAATTAAACAACAACCTACATTAAACTTTAAGTATTTTTGTATAAAACTTTGAATTTGTTTTTTTTTTCATTTAGAAGTAAGTACTGTGAATATTTGTCTTAGCTTCCTTTTCCAGGTAAGTAAAAATATTAATCGTACAGTCCTTTAATTAAACAAATAGTAGATACATGAAGTATCGTTATAAAAACAATCTCTAAATTAAAGTTACATACAGTACAGCTTTCTTCCTATAAATAAGTCGAACTTTTAACCACTCATAGTCCTTTAAATAAACAGAAAATACATTTTTTAATAATACTCGAGAAAGTGCTATTTGTCATAAGATCGCACGTTAAATTCGTCATTGTATAACTTTTGATATGTTTGGTCAATCGTCTTTAAATTTTGCACACTAACTCATCTTGAATTTATAATGATTTTTAGTCCCAGCCCATAGATCCTTAGAAATCTTTTCTGTTTTCTTTTTTGCTATCAGCGATACTCATTTTACTTGCATTTTCAATCTGCACTTTTTTTCACCTGCATTTTTATATTCCATATTTCTTCCCTTCACAACGAGAAATTTTGCTTTTTCTTTTCGTATCGCGTCTCGTTTCATTTTTATGTATTGCACGAAGATTGTGTGCTAAACGACGTTTTGGTCCTGACGTACTGACAACCGTAATCTCATGTCTCTCTCTCTCTCTCTCTCTCTCTCTCTCTCTCTCTCTCTCTCTCTCTCGCGCGCTACAAAGGAACATAATTTTGACATGATATTTTTTTTATCTTTTAAGGAAGGTGCGGTTATATTTTATAATCGCACCTTCTCATTATGCCGCTGTTACCGCGCGTTCGGGTGATCGACGTTAGTCGAACGATTCCGTTCGCAATACGAATGTCATTATCGCGTCATGTCTCCGGTATGGTGTCACGAACAAATGCGACGGCTTCCCTTGTTCACCAATTGCATCGACACACGCGGTCACACGTACGCACGCACGCTTACGTCCACCGTATAATTATGTTAATCGCTAATATGATAATGAGGATTAAGGGTACTATGGATGTTGGTAATTCATGAGAAAACCTTTAGCATCGCCGTGTACAATAGATCGAAAGTTTAAATAGCCTTATGAGGAAACGGTTCTTTTTTTTTCGAATTTTTTTCTTTTGACATCGGCCTGCATAAATTGCAATAATTCTGGCCAAGGTCTTTCCTGGATTAGTTGAAATGTCATTATCGTCACGTTTGAGGTGGTGAGGAATTTAGTACGACGGCGCGTGCAGCCGATCGACGCGAGTCGGTGAGTGACAAGATTGTTTTGTTGCTTGGGCTAACGTATATATATATATATATATATATATATATATATATATATATATATATATATATTGAAGAAAAAAAGACGAAAAAATCGATTTTTTAATAGAAATTTGAATTTTTGGGAGGGTTGAGCGACCTCTAAATATGTTTTGACCGCTCGCAGCTTCGGCGACAATTTTTTTCTCTCTCTAAAGAAGATAACTGGATGATGAGAAAAAGGGAAAAAAATAGAGTTGAAATTTGTGCTACCCTAATATACATTAGGGTAATTTGAAAAAATCGACCATTTTTTTTTTTCAAGTTCCCCTATTCAGTAGTTGGAGTAAGGTGAAATAAGACGCGTGTGAAAATATGAGCCCTCAATATTGATATCTAGAGGTTCCTCATCGCGATTATCTATTTTCCATGCTAATAACATGGAGACAACTTTACTTGCCACTTTTGAATTTTATAACTCGTCAACGGGTAAACGTACAGCAATGCCCGGGATACATTGTTGTAGGGAATTGAATGCTCTATAAAAAAGGTGCCTTGTTGTTTTATGATAAATATTCTCTTCCAAGAGTTATTCAAGGTCAAAGTTGAGTGTATAGTATATTCCAGATTCAATTTTCCTGCTAGGCTATCAGACTTGTCACAAAATTTCGTACGATTTTTTGTGAATAATTTCTTTTCCTATAAAATCATGTCATTAAATGATGTAGAATTTGAATAATTTAATTTTTTTAGAAAAAAGTTGCTATTCGGTGATATTAATTGTTATATCAACCAAAAATATAAATACCAAGACACAAATTTTTATAAAGTTACTTTTTAATGTTCACTGTGAAACTGAAAATGAGTTTCACAGTTTGTTTCACAATGAAAATTGTGAAACAAATGAGTATTTTTTTTTATTTTGTATACAGGGTGTCCCAGAAGTAACGTACGCCCTTCTAGCATCTGGTAGGAAAAACAATTCTGAGACGAAAAGTCCTTAGTCATTTTTTGATCAGACGCATAGATAATTAATTATGAATTTAGATAAATAGCCAATCAGGTGCGCGCTACAGCGGAAAGGCAGCGTAGAGGGGAGGGATAGGGGAATGCGTTGTAATTGCGTGCGCCTGAAAATGTTTGCGGAGGGAAAATTCCGAAAGCATGCGTACAAGTGTGTGTGTATGCGCGTGTGTGTGAGTGTGTGTGCGCGTGTGTGTGTGCAAGTGTGTGCATACGTGTGTGTAATTGAGAGAGTGTGCGTGTGCAATTGTGTGTGTTCTAGTGTCATGTACGTGCGCACACGCGTGTGTGTGTGTGAGCAATTGCACACATGCTTTCGGAATTTTCCCGCCGCGCACATTTTCAAGCCCACGCAATTACAACGCATTTCCCTATCCCTTCCCTCTACGCTGCCTTTCCGATGTAGCGCGTACCTGATTGGCTATTTATTTTAATTCATAATTAGTTATCTATGCGTCTGATCAAAAAATGACTGAGGACTTATCGTGTCAGAATTGTTTTTCCTACCAGTTGCTAAAAGTGCGTGCGTTACTTCTTGGACACCCTTTATAATTTTTTCTCATACATTTTTTATATTCAATACAAATTTTATAAACAAAATTCTGGATATTCCCTTTCGTTTACATATAGTGTTAAATTCTCTACAACAATATATTTTGGTCATTGTTGTACGTTTGCCCGTTGGTGAGTTATGAAATTCAACAAATAGCAAGCAAAGTTTTCTGCATGTTATCAGGAAAGTAGGGATATAGAATGGGAAATAGAAAATCGCCATGAAGCACCTCTGAAGATTAATATTGAGGGTTCATATTTTAACAGGCTTCGTATTTCATCTTACTGCAACTACTGTATAGGGGAGTTGCAAACAAAAATATGTGATCGTTTTATTTGTTCGTTAAAAATAGTGCGGTCATAAAACCGTTCACAATATTTTTTATCAAAAACACAACCCCTAAAACCACGCAAATACTTGTCAAAAGACAGATTCGCTCGGTCCTAAATCCGCGGCTCAATGAAGCTCAACGCAACTCGATTCAGCCACGCGAATCCAGGATGTGATCATCAATAGGTGTCAAAGCTTAGCCATTCGGATTCGTTAGTATTAAGGATCGGAATCAGTTGAGTGCATAAGCTTTATCGAATGACTCAATCCTGCATTGAGCTCTACGCCAGTTCAGTAAGCTTGTGCTTCGTTTGACGATTTCCTGTTTTTGCTGGCGTGGATTGCAACCATCCATCCCAGGCTCCGGTCAAAGCTCTTCGGACGATTCGGAGTAATTAGTCCTCGGTGTAGGCGTACGCGGCAATCACGAGTGGCACTGCTTTTCAGATTCGGATTCGTTAATTAACGAGGAATCGTATCGTGCCGCAAGAGTCTAGTAACCTTTTCACGAGCCTCGCGCGTCAATGGCACGTTTGATAAAGCGCCTCGTTGAAACCTTTGACGCTCCTGCGATATAGAGCACGGTTAAATGAAAAATTAAATGTGAATGGATGAGGATGAAAAACAGTCCTTTTGCCACCTGTAAGAGTTTTCGAAAATTTTAATTTATATTGCTTTCGTTACCGTCGTGAATGTGTCGGCTAGAAGTCAGACCAGAAGTCCTGTGTTTCGTACGTGGAATGAGGAGAAGAGTTGAGGAAAATTTGGCAAAGAGGAGAGTACTGAAAAGGAGAGGAGAGTTCGAAGAAGGGAGTCGAGTTTAGGGTAGGTAAGGTGAGTTCGGGAGAGGAGAGCAGAGCAAAGTTCAGGAGTGGAGGGCAGAGTTCAGAAAAGCGGAGGAGAATTTAGGGGAGGTGATCTCGGAAGATCGAAGTACAGCTTGGGAGAGGAGCAGGGAGCAGAGTTCAGAAGAGGTGAAGAGAGTTCGAAAGAAAGTAGTGGAGTTCAGGAGAATAGAGGCGAGTTCAGAGCAGGACAGAAGAGTTTAGAAGTGAAATGCAAAGCAGATTCGGATAGCAGAGAGTTTAAGAGAGGTGATGCGAGTTCAGGAGAGGAGAGGGAAGTTCAGACGAAGAGAGGCTGAACTCACCTCTGAGAGGACTTTAGGAGGGGAGAGCAGAATTCAGGACAGCAGCAGAGTTCAGAAGAGTAGAGGTGAATTCGGGAGAGGAGATTTTTGGAAGGCGGGAGTGGAGTTCAGGAGAGGTGAGGCAAGTTCAGGAGAGGAGAGGAAAGTTCAGAAAGGGGGAGGCTGAACTCATCTCTGAGAGGAGAGGGAAAGAGAAGCGTTTAGGGGTAAGAGGGGAGGGGACAATCGTAGAGGAGAGTTTAGGAAGGGAGAGCAGAATTCAGGACAGCAGTAGAGTTCAGAAGAAAAGGCTGAAGTGGAGTTTAGGAGAGGAAAGACGAGTTCAGGCGAGAAGAGGCAAGCAGAGTTCAGAAGAGCAGCGAAGAGTTCAGGAGAGCAGAGGAGAGTTCAGGAGAGGAGAGGCGCTTCAGGAGAGGAGAGGGAAGCAGAGTTCAGGAGAGCCGCGAAGCGTTCAGAAGAGAAGAGGAGGGTTTGGAAGATGGAAGTGGAGTTTAGGAGAGGAGGCGAGTTCGGGAAAATTTGGAAGAGGAGAGTCCAGAAGAGGAGAAGCGAGTTTTGAAGAAAGAAGTCGACTTACGAGCGGTAGGCGAGTTGGGGAGAGGAGAGGAGAGCAGAGTTCAAGAGAGGATGGCAGAGTTTAGAAAATCGAAAGAGAGTTTAGGGGAGGAGAACTCGGAAGATCAAAGCAAAGCTTGGGAGAGCAGAGCGGAGCAGAGTTCAGAAGAGGAGAGGAGAGTTCGACAGAAACAAGTCAAGTTCAGGAGAATGGAAGCGAGTTCAGAACAGGATAGGAGTGAAATGCAGAGGAGATGCGGGTAGAGGAGAGTTTAGGAGAGCCGCGAAGGGTTCAGAAGAGAAGAGGAGTGTTTGGACGATGGAAGTGTCGTTTATGAGACAAGAGGCGAGATCAGGAAAATTTGGAAGAGTCCAGAAGAGGAGAAGCGAGTTGTGGAGAAGAGAGGAGAGTGCTGAAAAGGAGAGGAGAGTTTCGAAGAAAGAAGTCGACTTACGAGCGGTAGGCGAGTTGGGGAGAGGAGAGGAGACCAGAGTTCAGGAGAGGATGGCAGAGTTTAGAAAATCGAAGGAGAGTTTAGGGGAGGAGAACTCGGAAGATCGAAGCAAAGCTTGGGAGAGGAGAGCGGAGCAGAGTTCAGAAGAGGATAGGAGAGTTCGAAAGAAACAAGTCGAGTTCAGGAGAATGGAAGCGAGTTCAGAACAGGATAGGAGTGAAATGCAGAGGAGATACGGGTCGAGAAGAGTTTAGGAGAGGTCAGGCAAGTTCAGGAGAGGAGAGGAGGAGAGAAGCGTTTAGGAGTAAAGAGTAGAGGACACAGGCGTAGAGGAGAGTTCAGGAGGGGAGAGCAGAATTCAGGACAGCAGCAGAGTCCAGAAGAGAAGAGGGGAGTTCGAAGGTGGAAGTGGAGTTTAGGAGAGGAAAGGCGAGTTCAGGAGAGCAGCGCAGATTTCAGGAGAGCAGAGGAAAGTTCAGGAGAGGAGAGAAGCGTTCAGGCGTAAAGAGGCGAGTCCCATATAGGAAAGGAGAGCTGAGTTTAAACCAGGGAGAGTAAAGACAGGAAAGTGAGGAAGGGTATAAAAGAGAAGAGAGGAGGGCCGATAAAATAGGAAGACCGCAGAAAAAACAACCTAGTGGGAGGAGAGGCGAGGAAAGGCACTTAAAAAGAGAGTGGGGAGAAAAGAACTGCTGAGGGTATCGGGAGGAGACCCAAGGAGAGTAGATGAGCGGAAGGCGACCAGGGAAGAATGATGCCAGCGATTTATGTTGACGCGGTTGTAGCAGTGACCGCCTGCGGTCACAAGGGCGAGTTATACCCACGTAGGATCCTCGGCTAAAACGTGCCAGCCATAAGGAAAGCAAAGCCCGGGCCAGAGTGCCCAAAACTCGTACGGATGAGTTACGGGTCTTGAACTTTCGGCGATATTTCGCTTGTGACTTTTCTTCGTACCACTTACTGCGCCGAGAGACCCTTCTCTGCCGCTCGTCCTTTCACATCGACCGAATGAAACTAAATTAATCCACTTCGGGAAATTAAATGAACCCATCGTTTTCCGCATGGATCACTTTCCGAATTTCCAACATCGTCCTCGAAATTTCCCCCAACAGCCGTCATGTTGGATTTCTAGTAGAATCTTGAATTTTTGTCGTTTTTTTCTGTCTCAAGGGTATTGCCGATAGACGGAAACCGATCTTTGCATGGGAACGAAATTGTTTTTCGCTACTCTCGTTTCATTCGACAAAAGCGTAGGTCGACGAAATTCCGCCATGCTGGATCGGCAAATACGTTCGTACGATTGATGCAATATTTGACCGTATTGCGTGCACAACGACCACGATTTTTATTCTCGACTAGCGCCTGATCCTTGTGAAATTCCCCCGATTCTCTCTATAGATCGATATTGCCTCGTCCGAGAAAGTCGGCAATTTCGTAAATTCGCGATCTTGCGCAGATGCAGACTCGCCAGATCTTGATCCCAATGCCGATTTCGACTCAAATGTCGATTTCGTGCTCGATCGCGTGCCCTACATAATCCTACGATAAATGATTACTATTCCTGCTATTAAAATGTAACTATAAAATGTTTTTACACCGATCAACTATAAAGATACATTTTTTGCCTTACTTTCATGACGCAAAATGGAAGCCATTATGATAGATGATACCTATTATAATAAATGATCGACTATTGTTCGACAACGTAAACAAATATTTGTTATTACAAAAGTACACTTTTCGAAGGAGTTTTTTTTAATTAAAATTTATTCACAAAAAGTCTTTTAAATTTTTCTTCCCAACGAGCAATTCGGTAGTAAGAATACCATTGGCGAAGAAAAAAGTGATTAGAAAAAGTTCCGAAAAAATGTAATTTTATTTGGCTTTATGAATTGGGAAAGAATTAACAAATAAAAAAAATACATTATTCCAACAATTATATAAAAATTCAACCGACTATCTGCGAAGAAATAGTTCTTTTAAAAAAAATCCTGAATTAAATGATTAATTAATTAAAGAATTAACAAACTCAAATGAAGTTACATTTTTCCAGAATTGTTAAAAATCTCTATTTCTTCACAAATAGTCGGTTAATTTTTTCTTCCCTACAAGCTATTCGAGATTAATGATAAGGCGTTGATTCTCCGATCCGATCTCTGAGCGATCACTCAGCGATCGCGTGAAAGTGCTTCGACTCGTTGGATCGCGAAGTATCTCCTTGTGTACCGACAGTGTGCTCGTACGATTTGGAACCGTCGAGGAGTATTTGTGTGCGAAGAGCGTGCAGAATTTTCGCGCAACATCGACCCGACGATCTGACCCCGCGGCGAGCTCGGGCGACGATCCGCGCAAGTGTTGGATTTTCAGGATCCTGCCCGATCCGATGAGGCCGACCGCGTGGGTGATCTATCGATTGTTTCAGCCTACGATGTGCTCGATGCATACAGGCTCTCCCGACTCTATTACACGACACGTATTATTTACAAAAAACCCATTTTTTAAATCTAATCTTTTGGATAGCAACAATGATTCTAAAATTGATTTAATTCCAAAAAAGTAAATTTCGTGAATGTTAAAAAAATGGATTCTGAGAAATTCAATTCCAAATATTCAATTTAAAAAAATGTCGTTCCGAAAAATTCAATTCCAAAAAAGTCAATTCTGAGAACTTTAATTCCAAAAAGTTCAATTCTGAGATATTCAATTCCGAAAAATTAAACTCCGAAAAAGTCAATTCTGAGAAATGCGATGTGAAAAAATAAATTCTGAGAAATGCAATTCCAAAAAAATGAATTCTGAGAAACTCATTTCTCAGAAATTCAATTCTAAAAGGTGAATTACTACCAAATATAAATCTCCAAAAATGATAAAAAATAGTATTCTAGCAGTATAAGAATATACGAAAAAAAATCTAAATCATTGAACTTAAATTTAAAAAAAAGGTTCCAAATTGTGCCAGCTCTTGAAAATCTATAAAAAAATGTCAACTTAAAAAAGATCAAAATCTCCGTTCAAATACTTCGAAAATTAATTGAAAAAGAATGTATCAATCATTTAAAAAACTGGGCAAAGCTCTGAAACAACTCGAGAATACGTCAAGAAACTTTCCAAAACTTGAAGATTTTTTTTCTTCTAAATCCCCCCCTTCCCCGCTCTCTCATTTTTCCGTCGCAATTTCTTTATTTCCAGCGAGCTCGTTCCGATCTACACCTATCGTTAATAACGACGTTTCGGCCATTTCTAGACGAACGAATTTCACTCAAGCGAGCTTGCCCGATTCTCCTCAGATCGTCACCGCGATTTCTACCGCAAGAACGACACTCGGCCGCGATGATTTAGAATAATCGTGACCCATTGAGGATAAGGCTCTCACAGTTGCTTCGGCACGAGCCTCAAAGGGGCTCAGAGCTGTGCAATTGCCACATTAGACTTTACAGAATTGGCGAACACATCGAACGATCCTGATCAATGATTGTTCTGGACGATATATTACACGAAGATGGTGTCCCAGCTCGCGAGTACCATATTCTACGCCATAGACTTTTGCATAAAATATGACTGCACATACACAAGCCTGCTCATGTTTACCGAGGATATTTCGACATAAATTCTATATCAATATAAAATATAATCTACGATATATAAATACATTGGGAGTATAGATATGACGTAGCGGATTTTCTTAATGAAACAACACATCGCTTTAAAACATAATACATTATTTTTACTTTATTCACAATATGCTCCATCGAACATTGGAGCCTTTGCAAACCTTGCTTTTAACATTTAAAGACAACCCTTAAAGGGATTTTTGGCGACGCGCAAAAGTGTTTGGGTTTCCGTTTGTTTGGGTTTGT
This sequence comes from Ophion obscuratus, assembly GCA_964007375.1. Taxonomy (NCBI): domain Eukaryota; kingdom Metazoa; phylum Arthropoda; class Insecta; order Hymenoptera; family Ichneumonidae; genus Ophion; species Ophion obscuratus. Next base: position 2,460,659 of record OZ023318.1, read on the forward strand.
TTCGGTATTATTGTTTGGACAAAACGGAGAGCGCGTTAACATATACAGGTGTGCACGGAGACGTAGCAGATATACAGGGTGTCCCTCTTACCTCTGCCACCCGAAATAACTCGGTAATTATCGGAGTCACAAGAAAATGTTCCAGACAAAAGTTGTACGGTGTGAAGGGGACCATCAATTGCGACCATTTTTTTTATTTCGGTGGAGGCGCTGACGCACAGTGAAGGTCACCTTCACTTATTCAAATGGAATGGTACATTTTTTCAACCATCTTGTAGAGCACCTCAAGCCGCATAAACAACATTAGGAGGTCAAGGTCGTTCAAGGTCGCCCAAGGTCATTCAAGGTCATTAGAGGTCATTCAAGGTCATTGAAGGTCATTGAAGGTCATTCAAGGTCAGTATCGAACGCCCATTAAAATGAAATACAAATTTAATAGGTGACCTTGAATGACCTTGAACGACTGTGACCCCCTAATGTTTTTTATGCGGCTTGAAGTGCTCCACAAAATGGTTGAAAAAAGGAAAACAAAAATTGGTCGCATTTGACGGCCCCCTTTACACCGTACATCTTTTGTCTCGAACATTTTTTTGTGGCGTCGATAATTACCGAGTTATTTCAGGTGGCAGAGATAAGAAGGACACCCTGTATATATGTATGTATGTATGTATCTATGTATGTATATTTGTACGTGTGTGTGTGCTGTGTGTATTGGACAAGCAGAGAATATCAAACTATTACTATGAGAACAGTTTCTACAGGGCCTCGCCCATCATGTTACAACAGCAAGCTTGTGCAACGATCAAGATACGACCTGGTTCCCATAACTGTTTCAAGTACAACTCTGAAACATCCAGATTTGTCGAGTTAGAAGGTTAACTTTGAATATACACTGCCGGCCAAAAGTTTGGATACACTAGTCGAAATTTCTTATTTCACTAAAAGTTAGATAGCGGACTCAAAAGTGAAGATAATTGAATTTCCCAAGCGGCGTTTTAAAGAAGACAATTTTACCTTTATTTTGCTTTCTCAGAAAATTCTCTACGATTTTTTTCGACCTGGTACGCATTTTTAACCGTGGCCATTTTTCGGCTATTTTTTGGCCGTCGAAAATTAAGGGGCCAGTTCACTTAAAAAATAAAAAAAAACGTTTTTTTTTTTACTGTTTTCGAAAGTACATACATTCAGAAATATTGTGTCAAAATTTTATGAAAATCCGAGCTCACCAAGTATTTTTTATTTACCTGAATGACAGGGCCTCATTTCGATTACCTGAGCGTATAGCGCGCTCGACCGATCATAGTATAAACTTCAAACGCGTTTTTCTCGAAATAACGTTTTTGAAATCTAGCTCCATCGTATCTCTAAAATTAATAAACCGATTCTCGAAATTTGAACCACATATTGTAATCATGATTCGCAACAAGATGACCCTCAATAGTTTTAAAATTTTGATTTTCACTCTTTTTTTGCGAAAAAATGCGAAAAGCGCGTTTTTCAACTTCTTTCGTTTTTCATCTGCCATTTTTTAATTTTTTGATGAAACTTTATATCTGAGGGTTATTTTGTAGCTGGTGTCATACTGAATCTAATGGACTTTGATTTTTTTGTTTTAGACAAGCCGTTGCCTAGTCGTGATGGAGTTACCTAGCCCACCTTTTTTTGAGGCGTTACGTTAAACTATAATTTTTGTACTTAAAAATAAATAAAAATGAATTGAAATTTTAAAAAATGAATTTTAAGACTTTATTAAAATGTTTCCTTTGTTTCCCTGGTTTTTTTTTCCATGTTAAACTTAAATAAATATCACAACCAACATTTTTGTTTTTTCAGTAAGTCGCGGACGATTTTTTTTGCCCCGTTATTGTGTTTTTAGCTAAAAAAGACATGTTTTAGAAACAAGGGCGTCATCGAAGAAGTATAGGGCTTAAGAGGAAGTGTCGAGAGGGTAGAAAGTTACATGGGTTCACATTGGAGTGATCAGAATTTTTCAAAAATTTAGTTTGGACATTTTTTTTAACCATTTTTGGTTGAAACTTCGACGAGTGGAGAAGCTCCACTTGGGAATTATGGGGTAAGGATAATTTATTGAGAAAGGCAATTTGTCTACATTTCAATTTTTAATTAACTACAATTTTCTAGCTTTTTCAACATTGTTTCGGTGGAACTCGGAGAATCGTCGTCAGTTGGTTATTGCGGCTCGAGAACTATCGGATTCAAGACAAAATATTAAAAATAAATTAAGTTGTAATTTTAGATTCGATGACATTTTTCCAGATTTCTTTCTCAATCAACGAGGTGCTTTTTGACCCTTTATCGCAAAAGCAGCACCACACAACTTTAAACTTTTGGACTTCCTTTTTAACACAAAAAAAAGTCATTCACGTCTCTTACCTTCTCTGTACGAGTTCTTCATCGAGAAAAAATTCTTCGAGTTCAACAGAAAATAAAAAAATATATATAAAAAATGGTGGTAAATTAAAAATAAAAACGTAAACAAATTTTCTTTCCTAACATATTGTCCTGGACCCCATAATTTCCATGTGGAGCCTCTCATCAAAATTCCAACCAAAAATGGCGAAAAAAAGAATGTCGAAAAAAATTCTGAAAAAACTCTTACCACTCTAGTGTGAACCCTTGCAATTTTCACCTTCTCGACATTTCCTCTGAAACCCTATACTCTAATTCATTGATGATTTATTGATCTATTATTTGATGAATAGACTTTCGAAATACACGGAAAAAAATAATTTATTTAGTTAAGTCACTATTTATAGACGAAAATGGTAATTAAAAAAATTTCCTAAAAAAATTGTAGATCTGCGCTGTTAATGAAATCTCGAAGATGGATCATCCGTAACAAAAAAATCAAACGGATTTAGATTCAGTATTTTAATGGCTATAGCGCATATCATACGATTTTTGATACATGCAAAAATAACAAAATGGCGGACATTTTTCGAAAAAACAGAAAAAACGTGTTTTGTTCACCGTTTTTGGCAAAAAAAAGTGAATATCAAAATTTAAAAAATTCCTGATATGCGACATAGCTTTAGTTGTACAGAACATGTGGTTAAAATTTCATCAGGATCGGTTCAGTAGTTTCGAAGAAATTGTCAACAAGCCGTCGAAAAACGTTGTTTAAAAAAACGCGTTTAAATTTTGTTTGGGTTACGGAAATACATTAAATTTTTTTTAAATATATTTCGAACGTGTATTCATTAAGGCGTTACCCCCACTGGTAGCGCGAAAAAAGGCCTTCTTCATGAATTTTTTTAAAGAAAACTACAAACCTTTTTTAATCGATCAATATACCATCTTAAAGAACACATCTTGAAGAACTTTCAGTATTTTTTTTATTGAAAATATTACATTGTTTAGTGGCAAATGGCCGTCAATGAAAGAATGACCGTGTCAATGAAAGAATGTTTTCATATACACGGATTGCGGTGGCCAACATTGCGGCGAAGTGAATCATTTGAAAAAAAAATGCGGATGGATTTAGTCAAATATAAGTATAAACTAGTCTTTAATCGAAGGATTTTAAAGAATATTCTTTTTTCACAAAATGGCGGACAGTCAAAGTTAATGGTTCAATTTTAACGAAAAAAAAACGGCCGTTTATGACTATAAAACGGCCATTTTTTTCGAAAAAAAATCGTACTATTAAAGACTACATTTTTATGTATTAAATAAGCCTGCAAAATTTCAAGAAGATCGGTTCATTAGTGTTCGAGTAATCTTGGTCACCGACTTCAAAAATGCCGTTTTGAGAAAAACGCGTTTAAAGTTTCAATTTCCGGTCATTTACACAACGGATTCTTCTCTTTCAACGCTCATATCTCAGTCAATTTTGTTCGGATCAACTTGAAATTTTCAGGACATATTCTCAGATACTTATACTTCAAAAAAATGCAATAAAAAAATCGATTTTTTCAAAATCGCAAGTGGAGGTAACCCCTTAAGTGTGACAACTTTTATATCAAAATCTGTAATATAAACCTATTCCAAAAATCATCAAAATAGCTTTTCTTAGCGTTTAAAGTGAGAAAACCCCTTAAAGAATATATACATAATTGTGTATGCTATACTAAGACTTAAACAATTTTTAGAACATTTTTCTCCACCAAACATTAAGGACAAAAAATAGTTTAATGTATGTAACTTTTCGTGCGGTAGTTTACACAATAAATCTATACCCCGTATGCACTTTCGGAGGTTTATTGAAGAAAAAAAATCACAAACCGTCATTTGGCTCAAGTGGACCGCTCCTACCCCCTTAAATTAACTTTTCAAGTTGCCTACCTCCACTTTGAATAAAATAATAAAAATCGATACCAAAAACCAGTAGCCCCGTGTACACATATATTTTCCAAACACATTATTAATTTTTACTTCTGGGTCATGAAGATGAAGGACTATGAAGATGACGGAATCAATTTAAGGATATTTTTATGATAGTTTACTGACGATTTATTGTGATTTTTTATGATTGACGAAAAGTTACTAGAATATTTGAAAATGGAAAATTTCGAGTTGCGATCTACGTTGGATGAATATAGCCCCCCCCCCCAGTCCTCTCCTTAAAGCGAGGCGAGATCTCCGTTATTGACCATACTGCCATTTTACAGCCGGCTCGTTCAACAGATAACGGTCTATTAACATTGCCAGGCTTAGCCGGTCGGCCATTCGCCATGTACGAGTACCAGCGAGGACGATAAGAGTGAGGAACCAGCAATATTATGTGTACCATCCGGGAATTACTTCACCCTTGCATTTGTACATCGTGAATATACGGAAGGTTCGACTGTCAGTGGCCCAGACATTTGTGAAGACGGTTTTGCTGTGTACAGGGTGTCCGGTGGTTTATAATTTTTGTCATCTGTTTTTTTTTTATAGTATATACAGAATCTTAAGATATTAAAAAACTCAAATTTCGTTGTTCTCTGTTGATTGCTTTTTTTTAGGTTCTGAAATTGTGCAAGAATTCTGCATAAGCTTAAAATTCTGAGTATACAATTTTTTTTAAGTATACCATTTTTTTATATATACATTTTTACAATATAGTCTAGTATTTTAAAGTAAATTTGCAACAAAGATTCCATGAAAATCCGCGAGCCACCCCGCAACCATTTACACGCCTTTGTTTAACGTTTAACTAACATTTAATAGCATTTAATAACATTCAATCACATTTAATAACATTAAATAACATTCAATCATATTTAATAACATTTAAAAAAATGTATTAACATCAATAATTTTGGATAAAGTTTCGAAAAGCCCATACCGCTTTTTTCCTTGAAATTTTGTATAGTTATGTATTTTGACACGTTGAACACGAAAATGACAATTGGACAATTGACAAATGACAATTGGCGCAAATTGGATTTTCACGATAAAAACTGAAGGAAAAAAACGTTTTTTTGTAGTTTTTTAATTGTATTTTAACAAATGTTGATCGTAGAGGAAAATGTCTTCTACGAAAGTTGTAACCCATCAAAAGACTGATAATTTATGTTCTATACAAATTTTGTCTTAAATCATTATTTTCCAAGAAAATGGGATAATACTCCAATGAGTATATTTTGCTAAACTCCATTAGTTTCGATATCATCCACTTACGCACTTTGCTGGATATGGGCCCAAATAAACCCGCATAAAACAAACACAAACAGCAATCAAAACAAACCCAAACAAACTCGGGCATGTTGAATTGTGAGGTGTGTTCCACTGAGGTGGGCGCAGGGCACCTCGGATGGGTGTGTGGAATCGCGGGGTGCATAGAACACTGGGGTTGGTGGAGGGCACCTCGGATGGGTACGTGGAATCTCGGGGTGCACAGAACACTGGGGTGGGTTTGTTGGGCACCTTGGATGGGTGCGTGGAATCGCGGGGTTCCTAGAACACTGGGGTGGGTGGAGGGCACCTCGGATGGGCACGTGGAATCTCGGGGTGCACAAAACACTGGGGTGGGTTTGTTGGGCACCTTGGATAACATCGAAACTAATAGAGTTTAGCGAAATATACTTATTGGAGTATTATCCCATTTTCTTGGAAAAGAATTATGTAAGACAAAATTTGTATAGAACATAAATTATCAGTCTTTTGATGGGCTACAACTTTCGTACAAGACATTTTCCTCTACGATGAACGTTTGTTAAAATGCAATAAAAAAACTACAAAAATCCGTTTTTTTAAGTTTTTATCTTGAAAATCAAATTTGCGCCAATTTTAATTATCATATTCGTGTTCAGCGAGTCAAAATACATAAGTACACAAAATTTGGAAGAAAAAAGCGGTATGGGCTTTTCGAAACTACACCCATAATTTTTTATAACATTCAATAACATATAGTGTACAAATAAGTTTTAGGACACTTCGATTTTGTATCATAACAGCTATTCTAAATTAATTCAAAGGTCCCGCTCACTTATCATAGATGGCGCTTGATATGTAGTACCGAAACGTAAAGGAGTCATAAACATAACCTATAAATTCTGTAAATTAAACATGCAGACCGATAAGCTATTTATTAGACACTGCATTCGCTATGAATTCCATCAAGGAAAAAGTGTTAGGAAAGCGTGTGAATCGATATGTTCTGTTCTTGGAGATAACATTGTATCTAAAAGTACATGTGAGTATTGGTATAAGCGATTCAAAGAAGGTGATTTCGACGTTAGTGACCGTGAACGCACGGGGTTTCCTGTAAAGGTGGACGATCAGGAACTGCGAGCGTTGCTGGATGAAAACTCTTGTCAGACGGAGAAACAACTTTCGGAACAGCTTGGAGTAACTCAAGAAACTGTTTCTTATCATTTAAAAGCAATGGGTAAGATTCGAAAAGGAACAAAGTGGGTACCACACTTTCTGACTCAAGAAAATAAAAACAGCCGTCTTAACATTTGTGCGAGTCTTTACAACAAGCAACATAGAAAGTCTTTCTTGTGGAAAATTGTGACCGGCGATGAAAAGTGGATTTATTTTGATAATCCGAAACGCAAATATCATTGGGTTGACCCCGGCGAGCCGACAACATCCACGCCAAAGCGCAATGTTCATTGTAACAAAGTCATGCTGTGCATATGGTGGAATATGAAAAGCGTACTGTATTATGAACTTCCCAAACCTGGTCAAACAGTTACTACCGATCGCTATTGTCATCAATTGATGCAAGTGAATCAAGAAATTGAGAAGAAACGTCCATTTTCTGGTAAAGGAAAACGTCCAGTAAAACTGCTCCATGACAACGCGCGGCCTCATATGGGTAAACCGGTCAAGGATACGTTACTAGCGCTTGGATGGGAAGCTGTACCACACCCGGCGTATTCACCAGACTTAGCCCCATCCGATTATCATTTATTCCGGAAAATGCAGAACGATTTGCCTGACGTGCGATTCAAAACATTTGAAGAAGTGGAAAAATGGGTCGCTAAATTTCTCACCACGCAAGACGAAAGTTTCTTTGCGAAAGGCATCCGCGAGTTACCTGAGAGATGGCTGAAGGTCATTCAGTGCGATGGAGATTACTTCGATGAATAACTGTGTTTTACTTCTTTTTTTAATAAATCTTGAATTTTTTGAAAACTGTCCTAAAACTTTGTAATTTGTACACCTAATAATAACCTTTTCTATCGTATGACCGGATAATTTTTTCGTATGTTCATCCATTTGTTGATAATAAACAAATTTAAGTTGTTTTCTTTTGCTCGAAAATCGAACTTTTTTTTGCTAGCGCTTACCATTATCGCAGTTTTTTTAAATTCCAAAATGTAACCGGTCATACGAAAGTTTTAATGTTATAATAAATATGCATTTTTTTATTTTTCATTTCAGATCACTTTGTTCAAATAATCATGTCCTATTTAATCAATATTTTATAACACCAAACCCAAACAAATCCAAAAAAATTCAATCCCAATCATGTTCTGTTTCAACAAAATTTTATAACCCACACAAAACCAAGTAACCCGAAACAAACACAAACAAAAAATTCAACCTGGGCAACACTATGTATGAATTGTGCATAAAATCCAAACTTTTTCATCCCCAATACTGTGAGCAGAAAAAATATTGAAAATCATCCGGTTTTTT
>OZ023318.1:2473755-2525408 GCA_964007375.1 Ophion obscuratus
ATTTAAGACTAGTTTATACTTATATTTGACTAAATCCATCCGCATTTTTTTTTTCAGATGATCCACTTCGCCGCAATGTTGGTCACCGCAAACCGTGTATATAAAAACATTATTTCATTGACGGCCATTTGCCACTAAACAATGTAATATTTTTCAATAAAAAAATTACTGAAAGTTCTTCAAGATGTGTTCTTTAAGATGGTATATTGATGGATTAAAAAAGTTTTGTAGTTTTGTTTTAAAAAATTCATGAAAAAGGCCTTTTTTGCGCTACAAGTGGGGGTAACGCCTTAAGTAACATATATGGTGCAATTATTAAAATAACATAATTTCATTTTTTTTGTAACCAAGTTTAACATTGAAAAAATATGTTGACAAATATATTCTAGGATTGGAAATTGATTGTAGAGTGCGTATGTGCTCTGGCTGCGCCAGGGAGTATTATAATGACCTGATCAGGCAATATTAAAAACGCCTGATCAGAAAACCCGATAAGGGCTGCATCAGTCAACCGGGTAAGGCCCATATATGACATAACGTTACATTATGTAGCAGGGCGCTTTCAGGCTGCCTTATAAGTGCCCTACCAAGGCAGTGAAGCAACCTAAACGCCCCCTGAATTGGGCCCCAACAAAATTTCCTACGCGGGAAGGTTCCAGAAAAAATTTCAAATCAATCGGTGAAGAATTTTTTGGAAGAAAAGTACTCACAATTTTTTGGAAGAAAAGTACTCAATCAAATATTTAGGAAAATTGCGGATATATTTAGCTATAATTGACCTACATTACATAATTTTTTCATAGTAAAATATTGAGATCCAAGCGACTTATGGGCTGTCTTCGGAGGCGTAAAAAAAAAGTTCCTCCACTGCTGACATGATTCCGGCAAATTGAGTCGCTGAAACCAAAAAAGAAAAATATGGTATTTCCTGGAAGGTATTTCCTGTACAATGACGTAGGATTTTCGAAAAATATCAAAATCTAACAAAATGGCGTAGTCATAAAAAAAAGTCTGTTTTCTTGCCTATAAAATGGTCGTTTTTTCAATGCCAAATCGTCATTTTTCATCCAATCAAAAATATCCTACGTCATTGTAGAGTAAATATATTCAAGAGTACTCAGTTGAAATTTCCAGTCAATCGGATAATTGCTCTTTGAGTTACAATGTCAGCAAATTTGAAAAATCTCATTTCGAGAAAAAACGCGTTTAAAGATTTAACTATCGATTTTTGCAAGATAAAATGATAATGATTTAAATGACAATGATTTTCTTGAAAGTATAAACTGCCGAAAAAGACATAAAAAATCGATTTTTCAAAAGTGTCACACTGGTATAGCCCCTTAAAGCTACGAAACGGAATTTCCATTCTGCCAACCGGGTATCCATAAAAAATTGCCGAAATTCACCTTTTTCGGGGTCTAGGCTGATAGTCCCCCTTAAGGAGGGAGGTCTGGTTAGAATTTTCAAAAAATCGATTTTTTTTTCATTTTCTAAAAGTACAATACCTTACGAGTATTTTCCGACTAATTGAATGCAAATCAGACCATTATTCGCCGAAACACATAACTTTGAAGGACGCCGTGGACGCTGCATGCAAATCGTACTCAAAACTTTAAACTCGTTTTTCTCAAAACCATGTTTTCGAAGTCGGTGATCAATGTAACTCGAGAACGGCTTTACCGATCGGGTTGAAATTTATATCACTTCTTCTATACATAGTTTTCCTCCGGATGAACGGAGGATTTTTTTTTGACAATTATTTTTTTTTATAGTCAATTTTTGTAAGTGAAATTTTGGTCAAAACAACACTTTTGACTTTCAACGTTCGCCATTTGTGAAAAATGTAAATTTTTCAAAACCCTTCGTTCAACCGGAGCATTACATCATTAACTGAAGATTCCCCCCTGTTTTGTTGGTGTCAGATAATCCGTCACAGCATGAGAGTGATCACCGCAAAACCTGTTTTTTTTGCAGCGTCCTCGGCCATTGATACGCATCGGCTTATTTTGAAACATATTTCTTTAAAAAAATTATAATGTTTACATTAAATATATATCTTTTAAACGGAAGAACTTTTGTTGTAAATTATTTTATCGTGTGGCAGAAAAAAAATTCGAAAAAAGGCCTTTTTTTAACGTTCCAACTAGACCTCACTCCTTAAGCCCCCCCCCCCATAGCTGGAAGTACCAAAATCCCTGTCATTTCCAGTCCCGGCGACTATGCCTGGCTTTAAGGGCGGGGTAAAGTTAATTCGGCGAAAAAAAGGCATGTTTTTAAGATTTTTTTTTGGCGTAACGAATAGTGTTCGTTTATTGAAAAATTTACATATAATAAAGTAACATTTGAACAACATTCTCCTAAATTTGCAATTGCAAAATATTCAAAATTGAGCGAGTGAAAATTAAACCCCGGAGGCGCCTCGAAAAAAAGTTGGTTTGCGGTGTGCACCATAACTCGCAACAGAATCATCTGAAACAAAAAAATCAAAATGCATTTGTTAAAGGAGATGTTTCTCGAGGTAATGATGGGAGGATTTTTTTTTTCGATTTTTCGATTTTTCGTAGCACTTGGGGGCCAAAAACCCGATTTTCGCTAAAAAAAAATCGGCTAATTTGTTGTTGAAAAATTAGTAATTATTAAAAAAAAACAAAAAAGCTCTCGACCATACTTAGTGAATTATGTGAAAAAGTACTGTGCAAAATTTCAAAGCGATTGGTCCAGTAGATTTTGAGTTATCGTGCACACGGACTTCAAATATGACAAGTCTCAGAAAAACGGTTTGAAAAACGCAGAAGAGTTTGGTCAGCATGGAGCAATAGACGCTCAAATACGCATAACTTCGTCAATTTTACTCCGATCGACTTGAAATTTTAACACAACATTCTTAATATATTATGCATTCATTTAAAAAATTTAAAAAAAATGAAAAAAAAATTTTTAATTCTTTACCCCGCCCTTAAAAGGCGTGGGAAAGTGCTCGAAAATCGCGATATGTTTTGCGAGCGTGTCGGAAGCTGCGGAATCTTCAACGCCTGAGGCTGATTCGTAGTGCGTCGTGTTATCGTGAGTAATCGTTGCAGTCTACTTTTTCCCTTTTCTAAAACTCACGCTGCAGTGGTCTTTCACTGGAAGGCGCAGAGCTTTGAAGGACAGTGAAGAACGCGGGCCCGATAATCTTAATAGTGATCACTGGCGCTACCAAGCTGCGGGACATCAGCCGTCAGTGATCGGGGAATTTGCACCCGGACGACTCGCCGAACTAATTGCCCGGCGAGGAGCAACGTGGCGAGATGAGAAACGAGGATGGAGATAGGGTGCTGGTGCGAGGATCATCATCCTGGGCCCTGTGCCTTCGTAATATTTCTCTCTCGCTTAAGGGGACCCGGTGGTCTCGAAATTTCAAAAAATCGATTTTTTTTCTCGATATTTCGAAAGTATAGTATCTTAAGAATATACTGTGAAATTTTCACGCGGAAATTCCCAATATTATAGCTTCTACAGCCCGTTAACCTTGAACATTAACATTTGAAAATATCTGTACCTCAAACTTTAAACTCATTTATCTCGAAACGACTTTTTTCGGCACGGCGGTGGTGAAAACAAAAAAACTATTCAACCGAATCACTTGAAATTTGGATATGTTGTTCACAACATGTATGGCTATCGTCGGAACTAGAATCACAATTTTATTTAAATAATTTCCTATTGCTTACACTAAAAAACTATTGAAAAAGACCCGATTTTACGAACTTTTTTTTTCAAAAGCGCGCCATTTTGTCAATTTTTAATTTTTTCGATTTGTTCTAGTTCCGACCATAACTGCACTCTTTCTGATTAAGATTCTTCTTGAATTTTGTGTTTCAGATGAGTAGAAGTCTCGAAATCACCTACGCCGTCCGGGTCCGATTTTTCGAGAGGGTCATCTTCAGCGGCATTTTTATAATAATAAATATTGTTTTTAAAATGAAAAAAAATTTTTTTTGTATGCTCAATAAACGTAGTAATAAACCCGAAAAGTTGAAACATCGTTTTTTAAATTTTTTATTGCAAAAAAAAATCGTGAAAATACGTGAAATTTTCGTGCTCTAGACCACGTCCCCTTAACTCCTGCTGAACGTTCCATGAACTTGAAAGTCTCGGGCGCGTGATTAGACGTACAACGCTTCGGGCTAAAAAGAGTCGCCTGGAAAGAACCGTTGGTTACGCGAGGGAACGCCCTCGAGATTACAGGATGCGTAGCCCTAATAAGTGACGCACCCGAGCTGCACACCCGATCAGTAAACGGATCATCGACGGAGCCAAGACATACTGCTGAAGACAGAGAATCAACGAAAAATCTGTAACGTCACGGTCGACCGCGAGTGCTGTGACGAGAAAGAGTGAGAGGGAGAGAAAGTGAGAGAGTGAGAGAGGGATGTTATATTGGAAACCGATTGGGGCTTGGCATCCGAAAAATCATAAAACAACGCGCGACCTGCCTTGGGCAGAATCTACTTTACGTCGAGGGCAACCGCGCCCGGTAACAAAAAATCAATGAGGTGTTCCTAATCCGAATACCGGTTGGCTCACTTCTAAATCTTTCTCCGGCTCTCCCGCTTAATGGCCAATAAAGTATGCGTGTCTAGCCACCAAACAACGGGGATTAATGCATCGATGAGCTACGCTGTCTGAACTTGTGTTCGGAGACGAGATAGGTCAGCCGTCTCTGACATTGGCTGCTCAATTCGAGACAAGAGAGAAAAAGTAACTGCTGGGCTACGGCGGTTAATTGGGGAGAATCTTCAAGGATGAGCCAACGGCGTCCGATATTAGTTGGGCCTTGTGCGAAGCAGGTATTGCGAAGATTGCCTGGAGATTCCTTGGTTGCTGAACCCAAATGGTCCTGGAAAGATTCGTTTGGATTGGCTGGAAGGCCGATGGTTGCTAGACCCAAATGAGCCTGGGAATGTTCGTTTGGGTTGGCTGGAAACATAGTTGCTACTCTATCAGAACAGGCCCAGAGATATTCATTTGGATTCCTGGGAAGTTTGACGGTTCTTCAACCCCAAATGAGCCGAAGGATGTTCGTTTAGGTTGCCTGGAAACTTACTTGCTACTCATCGAGGATGAGCCTAGATATATTCATTTGGACTGCTTGTAAGCTTGACGGTTGCTAAACCCAAATGAGCATAGGGAGATTCTTGTGGATTGCTTAGAAGCTTGATAGTTCTTCAACCTCAAACGAACCTAGTGGTGTTCGTTTGGGTTGACTGGCAATTTACGAGATACTCAACGAGAATGAGCCAAGAAAGATTTTTATTGCCTGGAAGCTTCATGGTTCTTCACCTTAAAGTCAACCTGAGGATGTTCCTTTCGGGTTGCTTGAAAACTTACTTGCTGTTTATCCAAAAGAAGCTCCTAAAGATTCATTTGGATTGCTTGAAAGGTTTACCAGTTCTTCAACCCCAAATGAACTTGAGGATGTTCGATTGGATTGCCTTTAAACTTACCGGCCACTCAGCCCAAATGAGTTGACGATCTTCGGGAATCGCAAACTGATGCAACATCCAGTCTCGTCCGACCGTGAAACCGAAGACTGGTGAACGCGACGAAGGCTGCAACAGCGAACGCCCTCTTCGGAGCCGAAGAACCGTCCGCCGAAGATGGCTGCGATCGTAAATCTCGAGGTCCGGAGTAACTGGTTATACAAAGTAGGCTTACCACTGTTCCAGGCGTCAGTATCACGTACCTCTGCATACTTCTGCTTCCCGGATGTGGCTTTTCCACTACCGACATCACATGCACCCTAAAATGAGTTCCTCCGCCTTAGGAGTTTCCACTGCTCGACTGATCCGTTCCTCTTCCTGTTCCCGATGCACCACTTGCGTCATTAGAGAAGCGCATAAACCTAAAACGATGATCGTCATCGGCAGATATCTGATTGCTCATCATGATTAGCGGACTTGTGGTGCGATCAAGTGTGGCGTCATCATCCGTAACGAGTATTGCTGATGAGTGACCAATCGGGCACATCATCTACCCAACAGGATTTCTCCCGAATCACGCATTCGGGATGTTGGCTGCTCGATCGGAATTCATGTCCGAGATAGTGGTAGCATCACGCCTAGTCTTCGCTACTGCAGGCTATATTAACTGGCTCAACGAAACCGGTGAATATCTCCATACGAGCGTATAGGAACATCATTTATAATGAAAATCCGGTCGATCTATTCAATTTGTAAAGGAGTGGCGTTATAACTATTTACGAACGGGGATTAAGCAGTTTGCCTTATGCAAAGGAGGCAGTGGCTCTCCAGCTAGGCTCTGCGTGAATCAGGACTTCATTTTGGTTCTCTCGCAAGTCCTGGAAAACACTCCGATGCGAGGTTCTTTTTCTGCTGTTTCTTTATACCGGTAATCTGATACGTCCGAGTCACACTCGAGGGATCTCACACGTAAAGCTTCGGATATAGTATTATGCATATTGCAAACGAGTGGAGCGTTGCAGCTAGATGTATATAGGTTTTTAACGATCAAGGATATCTCCTCAAGGAGAGATCGAGAGACCGAGAGGGAGCGAGCATTTTTACGAGAATTACTTCTCGTCACACCCGTGACTTCGGAAAGTGCTAAACTGGTTATCCTTAATCCGCAGTTTTGTGACTTTTCTCTTTCTCTCTCTTCCTCACTGTTTATTCCTAAGCAGCGTCCAGCCACGTGTGTTCGTTGAGATACGAGACTTACAGCGAATCGACGGTTCTTAACGTGCTGCCTAATTAAAACAACTTCTTCGGCGGATCTATCGAAGGATCCTGAGCTGAGCAAGCGGCGGAAAATTATCGAGGCAGAGGTGCAGTCATTGGACAAGTTCATCAATGACAACCGACTGAAAGCAATTAGCTACCATCAATTAGCTACTTCTTCACCGTCTAGCATGTCTTGACATTTCCTAGTCTCAGAATCCATAGACCATGGGAAGTCGAAGTTGGAGGCTAAAGGTTCGCCGGGTCCAATCACTGGCGACCCCTAGGTGTCTGAAAGGCACGCCTTGATCCTGAACATCAAGAAGTCTGGTCCTAAACCCAAACAAATGATTGGCAGTCCTGCGGCGGTTCACCAGTCTTTATGATGTGGTACGAACGCCCAATATAGCAGTTGACTGGAAATCTGGAGATGGCATCTTGCGTAACCTGCTATCGCTGTGAAGGCGAGTCCGCACACTTTATGGAATCGCGAGACCCAAGAAACCGGCCAACTTCCGGGGAAAGTTTTTAATCGTGTTCTAACGAGGGAGACGCAACAGACTTGCTTCTGTCATTCGTGTTTCTTCACTGAAGGTGCAGATATGTTGTTTTCCAATCAGGAATGATTGCTCGACATATCGGTTAGTACCGATGACGCGAAGATTGCGTCCACTCGTGGACAGCTCTTTCTTACGGCTGTTCCGGTCGGTTAAGCATGCCCCAGACGGTTGCAAGAACGCTGAGGGGTATCCAGAAGCAGTCGAGTCACCGCGTATTCCGAGGTGTGCAAGACCTCTCTCACCATGGACTGCATGGGAAGCGATGGTGTAACAAATTACATACGGGAAGCGGGGACTTCGCGCGTTGCTTGATGATCGTCAATAAAGCGTGGTGTGTAATCTATCAATTAGTTGGACAATCGCTTTGCTACATCTTGACCTCTCCCTCAGTCTTTTATCGGGTCTATGAAACCGGTTTTCTCTCTTTCATCGTCCGCTTTTTTTTTCTTCGCGTCGAAACTGTTGCTCGTGGCTGTCGTTTATTGGCTTCTCCATTGGGCGCCGCTGTCACTCATGACGCACCGTGGTGCGCGAACGACTGTGAACTCCGTTTCCTGGGCTGTTCGCCGATCTTGTGAAACCCCCCCGGGCCGTCCGCTGTTAAATCGCCAGGCAAAGTACCGCCGTGTTGACGTCGTGTAATCGATCGTTTCTGGTAGATGCTCTTCCTTCTGCTGATTCGAGGCCTGCGGCCGATTTCGCATCGGGCAGTTGTGCCGATTGATCAATTCAATCGGACAGCCGGTAAGACAAAACTAATGTATGGGAAGTGTATCAGGGCATGAAGACGTATTGGGCCGTCAGGCCGGAAATAGGTCGATAGATCATTGGAGATCTACCTCCCGGGTTCTCCATCTAATCGCTATCACTTGTCATCAATGTGCGGTCGCTTGCTAGATCATTGGGGGTTTGCTTTCCGGGTCTCCAACTCTCAGGGCATCCTCAGCCACGAGGCAGGAAATCAGCAGATAGATTATTGGGAACATATATCCTGTGTTCTCCAGTCAATGGTGGTCACTTGCCACCAACATGCCATTAGTTGCTGGATCATTGACGATGCAGTTTAAGTGTTCTCCAACCAATCGACATCATCTGTCACCGATGTGTCGCCAATTGCTAGCGCATTGAGCATTCATCTCCTGGGTTTTCCATTCAATCGACACGATCTGTCACCAACGTGTCATCCATCGCTGGATCATTGGGGTCTTCTCCGTCAGCTCCCGTAACCTAGCTAGATCAATAGCCGGATCATCATCCACTTTCCGTCCCAATCGATCGCGATCACTTCTCACCAACGTGCAATCGGTTGTTGGGCCATTGGAGATTCCACTTGGCGTCTTGTTCCGCAGCAACTCGCAGTAATCCGGGCCATGCTGGTCATTACTGTTCCCAGGCCGAATCGATTTTGCAGCGACGGTTTTCGAAGATGGGCTTGACGCCCAACTGGCCATAGAGGTCAAACATGTGTGCAGGCGCGATTGGAAGATTCGCGGTCGGACCGTCGCGAACGTGTGACCACACGTGGTCTATTGGGAACAGGGATGATGATGACGATCGCGCACTAAACCCATTTGGGGTCTCGTCAAACTCATCGTTAAAGTGCCAAAGTTCTTCACCGCGAGGGTTGTGCGATAAAGGGACGTTACCGTTAGTGCGCGCAAGTGTTCTTTGAAGGCCCGTCCGTGTATGCTAATAGATCTTTGACGAGACTTTAAACGAATGGAAATATACGATACGCAGTGAGAGCCTAGAGGGAACGTAGGTGTACCGGCTTCTAATATTCCGCGTGTATCGTACAAGTGCGGTCGCTTATTTGTTGAATTTATTCAGTGGAAAGAGGAAAGAAGAGAGAGAGAGAGAGAGAGAGCGAGGCATAATCGCATGCGGTACCCAGGGCTCTTCCAGACCTTCTTCTTCTGCTTCTTCCACTTCGATTCGTCCTGCACGTGTGCTAGCTCGGCTCTTACCACTCGTAAATTGTTTCCCAGAGGACTTTCCATCAGCGCTGCATTATAACGTACTTCAGACTCCGCAACTTGGATCTTGCGCGCTATGTGCGCGCGCGCGTGTGTGTGCGTGCGTGCGTGCGTGTCTGGCGTGTAATCGGCACCACCACAAATCTCCTATGATCCACGTTGGTGGAACTACTGTGACCCTCGCGCGCTTTTGCCATTACCGTAACGTACACCAGGAAACTTAGCGAAGCGGACTCCTTGCACACGATAATTACCCGAGCGCGGAGGCAAGATCGTGCGAACGTTAAATCTCACCAAGGCGACGCTTTCGGTAGACACGTGGCTGAAGGTGTCGGTACCGCCATCCCGTGAGACGCACTCGAGAGATGGTCTACGGGCTATATCGGTTAACCGCTTACACGGAGAGCCGGTAGCTCACTCAGGATCTCATTGAATCCCGTGACGAAGGCACCGTTAGCTTATCCTCGGCTATTTTTCCTCCTTGGCTCAATTCGATCGCTGCTTTAGTCGCATCGTCTCGGGGAAATTGGACGCGGAAGAGGAGCCCAAGGAGCGCGAGCTAAATGAGGCGAGGGACTCAATACCGTTTGCCTCTAATGATGGCCTCAAAAGGTGGACCATCATTGGAGGCGCCCACTGGGGTGCCCGTGGCTGGTCTTCAGGCTCTTCAAGGACGGGAAACACCAAGCGATGATGGGCCTCCAGGTGTTCTGGAAGATTATTGTGGTACCGACGGGAGGAGTTTTTCGTTCGGCCTTTCATTGCAGAAATGTGACCGGGCGTACCCTACTTTGTGTCTGGCCCTGACCCGACTTGCCTTGCCCGATTTATCTGACGGACCTTCCCATGGAACGAACCCGGAAAATCGCAAAATCGTTTTTTACGGCCTACCCTCTACCCGATTGGAAATTTAGCTACGGGGCAGACTAGGGCCGTGTCCGGCATGCCGTATTCCATACCACGGTACTTTACAAGCCGCCGTATCAAGGCTTTAACAGGCGTGAGACGCTTTTTTCATCCGGCCCTGATCAGTGTACCTTTGCAGGCTCTGATCCGGCTGCCGTATCTGTACCTGAAATGCCAAGTGAAAACAATTCAAAAACTCTGAATAAAAAAAATTCTGTTAGTATTTTTTTTTGGTTTCCATATACCTTATCTATGTTCCTGCATATATGATAATTGAATTGAAACGTATTCTGCCTTGTTAAGGGGTTACCCCCACTTGCGATTTTGAAAAAATCGATTTTTTTTATTGCATTTTGTTGAAGTATAAGTATCTGAGAATATGTCCTGCAAATTTCAAGTCAATCCGAACAAAATTGACTGAGACATGAGCGTTGAAAGAGAAGAAACCGTTGTGTAAACGACCGGCTAATTGAAACTTTAAACGCGTTTTTCTCAAAATGGCATTTCTGAAGTCGGTGACCAAGATTACTCGAACACTAATGAACCGATCTTCTTGAAATTTTGCAGGCTTATTTAATACATAAAAATGTAGTCTTTAATCGTTCGATTTTTTTTTCGAAAAAAATGGTCGTTTTATAGCCAAAAAACGGCCGTTTTTTTCGTTAAAATCGAACCATTAACTTTGACTGTCCGCCATTTTGTGAAAAATGAATATTTTTAAAAATCCTTCGATTAAAGACTAGTTTATACTTATATTTGACTAAATCCATCCGCATTTTTTTTTCAGATGATCCACTTCGCCGCAATGTTGGTCACCGCAAATCGTGTATATAAAAACATTATTTCATTGACGGCCATTTGCTACAAAACAATGTAATATTTTTAAATAAAAAAATTACTGAAAGTTCTTCAAAATGCGTTCCTTAAGATGGTATATTGATCGATTAGAAAAGTTTTGTAGTTTTCTTTAAAAAAATTCATGAAAAAGGCCTTTTTTGCGCTACAAGTGGGCTACTAACTGCGTGCACTAGCGCTTATGATTTTGCGATACTTGTGAAACAAACCTTTGCACTCTGGGCCTTTTTCGCTCGGATAGTGATCTGTATGCGTTTTTCTGTCTCCTTGCCTATCAGGAAATTCATTTCGATGAGATCGCTGAGTGTCCTCAGGGATGGTGAGGTATAACGAAAACGCCAAGATATGAACTTTCAGGCATCCTGGAGAGAAAAGCTTAAAGTGGTTGAAAAAAATGATTTCACCAAAGCAAAGTGTCATCCTCGTTAGACTCGAATGAAATGTGATACGAGATATTGAATGAACAAGCGGTGGGCTCTTGTCAATGTGGGACAATTGTAATGCACGGGATACACGTAACGGTATATACGTGACGGAAGGTGGATGGTCACGATACGAAATGTTCAATGTACAACGGGCGCAGTCTTTCGTGGCGTAATAAACGAATCAGTTTCAATGAAAGCCGCGTGTGGCAATCTTCCTGAATTCGTACGTGTAATATCGGAGGTAAGCTCGGTTCGTCGGATTCGGAACATTTTACCTCCCTCGCCCCTCTTTCTCTGTCCTCTCGGTGAAATGCAATTTCGCGTCTGGAATTGACTGCACGACGTAACAATTTCAAGGAATATTAGTTCGCGTCTAACTGAAAAAAAAACTGATATTACGTGGATGAATTTTTGTTTCAAGTTACTTATTTTTTGCTTTTATTGTTGTTTGTTTTACTGTTATTTGCAAATTCTCATTGTTTATATTTATTTAATGAATTTTTCAATACTGTTTTTTCTCGAGACATGTCTGAATATATATTTAGACATGTCTCGAGAAAAAACAGTATTGAAAAATTCGTCAAATAAATATAAACAATGAGAATATTTATTTAGACATGTCTCATGTCTAAATAAATATTTTGTTTCTATTTTTTTCGTTTGGTTAATTTTCACTAATCACTCGATTAATTATTACTCAACATATTGCCATTTATCATGTTTCATAGATTCGATTGTGTCTTCTGGTAATCAATTTACATTCGATTATTACTTATTGTGGATTTATAAAAAAAGCATTCCTCTTTTTTTAATTTCACAGTTTGAAAAAAATACCAACCAAATGGAAAAATAGTAAATAAATAGTAAATCTCTAGAATAAATAATCGAATCTGCGATTCCACAATTCGGCACGGACCAGGTCGTCAGTGAATATTTCACGTTTCTATTTTTTGAATTGAGCAATTTCCACGAATCATTCAATTAATAATTATTTTATATAAATTCAATTATGTCTTTGCAGACTCAATTTTTCTTTATTTTAGATAAATCAGGAATACCTATTTTTTATCTTTAAATTTCACCGTTTGAAAAATATTAGTGTGACCGGAAAACAATGAATAAATAGTAGGAATGCCTAAAAAATAAACAATCAAATCTGCCATTCCACAATTCAGCACAATGCCGGTCGTGGTAGCTGCATAATTATATATTCTTAAATTTTGTTTACTTAGAAATTAATTTGTTTTATATTCAAATTAATATTTTATGTTTCAATGTTTTCAATCCAACAATTTTCACTAATCACTTAATCAATTATTATTTTACATTCTTCCAATTGTCATTTTTTATCAACTCAACTGACTTTTCAGGATTAATTTAGATTCGATTATTCTTCTTTCCAAGAAAACATAATAAATCTATTTCTCGTCTTGAAATTTCACAGTTTGAAAAGAATACTAACCGAGCGGAAAAAAATAGTGAATCTTAAAAACAAATAATACAATCTACGATTTTACAATTCGGTACGGTTTTGGTTGTGGCAGTTGCATAATTATTTGCGCGTATACAAAAGATGAAAAATACAATAGACTCGTTACGATCGATCGTATTTTGCAATTGAAAAAGTGACAGGAGGTGATACTCGCGACAAGGCATAATGAGTGATCGATGAAAACACGCGCCTCGATCTTTCACATTCCCATACGCATGTGCACGAGCAGGACGAAGACGGGAGCACATATGAGATATGACGTATACGCGAATTATATTCTGCGTTGCGAGACGATACCGCCGGGAAGGGGGGGGGTGTTCGTGTGGGCCGAATCTAAGCCTCGAGAACTCGACTTAACGCGTTGATAAATGAGCGGTGTATAGAAAAAAAAAACGTCATCCATCTCATGGATATTATGCGCCATTTGAGTCTGTTACTTTACAATGGTTCATTATTTTTCGGCCCGCATTGCACGGCAAAGTAGGTAGAGCCGTTTGACGTATATCTCTGTCACTCCTTGTCTGACTTCTGTCTCCTATGCCACTCTTTTGCTATTCATATATTTTGGCCTCTTTCTCTCTATGATCACCTCGCACTCTTCTGTTTCTCTTCTCTCATCCCTGTCCTGCCCTTACTTGTACTCCTCTCGCCTCCCTTCCTCTTTTCCTTATTTTCTTATTCACTTCACCTCGACCTCTCCTCTCTTTCTCGTAATCTATCACATTCTCTGCATTTCTCTCTTCTCTTTTCGCCTTCTTCGTCGATTCTCCGCCTCTTCTCATTTTCTTTTCCTTTTCCTCTACCTCTCTCATTTTATCCACCCCGTCTAACCCTCCCTCTTTTCTTCTCCGCCACTCATTCTTATTTCCACAGGGTGTCCCAGAACTGATGGTATTCCCTAAAATGGGTGATTGGGGGTGAAATTCTGAGTCGATTGATATAAGCATGTATGGGTCTCAGACCAACCCCTGAATTGTTATTAATTTTTTAAGGCTGGCCAATCAGGTGCGTCCGATGAGCCAGCGTACGTCAGTGAGCGATGCGCGCATGTAGTGGCGCAGTAGGGGCGGTGCTTCTCCCAGCTACCGTGCACACGCGTATCGCTCACCGACGTCCGCTGACTCATCGGGCGCACTTGATTGGTCCGCCTTTAAAAATTAATATTAATTCAGGGTTTGATCTGAGACCCATACATGCTTACATCAATCGAATCAGAATTTCACCCTCAACCCCCTATTTCAGGGATTACGATCAGTTCTGGGACACCGTGTATACTTTCTTTCCTATCTCTGCATCTCTCTCTCTCTCTCTCTCTCTCTCTCTCTCTCTCGCTCGCTCGCTCTCTTATATAGCCCCGATCGAACGGCCTACGTATAGATCTCTTGAGGCCTAAAAATCTTTCCTCGATGTTGTTGCGTCGTATGATATATGCATCGATTATTCATGAATATCGCGCTCGCGGGCTCTCGGGGCCCGAGAGTTCCTCAGAGTTCCTCGAATGATTCACGTTAAATGAACACGCGAACGGGTTTACGGCGCGAGTCCTCCCGACACTCTCCGCATTAACAAAAGTGCTCGCGTTTGTCCCGGGCACGTGGCTCGCGTCGGCCGAATTAACGAAATGCTAATCCCTTCGCGTTTGCGGTGCTTCGTATTTCACAAGCATATATTTTGAAGGAACGCCGTGTTCCTAGGCTCCCGTAATATGAACAGAAAAAAAATACAAGCAAAAAAAATTCCGCATAGTCAACAAGTTTTTTTTTACCTTTGCAGGCCGATTTATGGACATCTCAACAGCGGCGAATTACTCAAATGATTCTTAAATGTTATTCGCTCGATTACGATCGCGGAACTACTTAATTTATTAAGCATGAATATTATAATGTTATTTTTCGTATTATTGATGATATATTAAATCAATTTTTTCGAATGCTTTGATCCATCGGTAATCCGTTGTCGACGTAAAAGTAATTAATAAATATGCAATGAATTTCTTAATCGATTGAAAAATTGACGGCGGATAAATTCTAGAATAACATAATTATAATATAAAATAAAAATAAAATATTAGTAAATATAAATAAAATATAAATTAAATATAATATAATTAATCATACAGAGCTATATAATATCTTCGTAAAATAATAAATTAAATTAACTATATTATTCTAACATTATTTGCCAATTATCCAGTGATCGAAAGTTTTGCAATTATCTGAAGTGTCCGGAATGTTTTGGCCGGTAGTATTTATACATATACACATATATACAGGTCCAACAGTCAATCAATGCCCTATAAAAAAAATCTGGTGAACGAGAATCACGATCAATCGTCAATTGAGCGTAGAACGCGGCGTACATACATTAGGCGCATAAATACCACGTACCAAGTAAGTACCAGGATTTCGCTAGCGAGTCGCGCATGTGAACCGGTCTTACCTTAACGCTGATGCCTGTCCTGGGATCAATCATCATTATATTTCGTAGCAGCGTTCAACACCTACGCGACCGAGAAGAAGAGGGCAAGCTAGCGCAACCGTTGTGGCTGGAGCATTCGCCGTTCCATCTATACGACCTTACTGTGTGAGCGAGAGCACGCGGCAAGAGGTCGCAATCGTTTCCTAGCATTATTGCCAACACCGTGCTCAGGTACGGTAAATTCCCCCGTGCACTCGGCTTTCAAAATGGGAAGAAACGATATCGTTACCCATATCATTGAATAGTGAAATCAAAACGTGTTTGCGTTAGTAACATTACGGTAAAAATAAAATAACAATAAAGTAATGGTACGGTGATAATTTGGTAACAGTACAGTAATAGAACGGTAAAATAATCGGCGGTAACGGCATAGTCACAGTACAGTAACAGTATAGTAACGGTACATTAAGAGTACAATGACAGTACAGTAACAGTACGTACAGTAATAATGCAGTAACAGTACAGTAATGGTACCACAACAGTACAGCTACAGTTTAGTGACGGTACAGTAAAAGTACCGCACAGTAACAGTACACAGCATAATACCGTAACTAATAATATAAGACCAGTACAGTAATGACATAAACAAGTAAAATAAGTGCAGACTAACTGCAAAATAACCGTGTGGTAATCATGCAGTAACGGTGTAGTAATTGTGAAAAAAGAGTACGACATAGAAATGTGATATTAGTACAGTGATAATATAACGTAGCAATCATACAGTAACAATACAGTCATGAAGTGATAGTAAAATACGTTGCTACTACAGTAACATCATAGTACCAGACCATTACAACCATAGACCTACAACAATTACAACGGCGCAAGAGTAATACTGCCAAGAGTACGGTATTGGTAACAGTAACTAAGTACAATAATCGTGCATCATTAATGCTGTAACAGAATAACGCCAGTCCAGAGTAGCCCCCAGAGCAACAGTAACCGCGATCGTACGGCAACAGTAGCAGTACCAGAACCGTACAGTAACGGTAACAGTAACGACGCAGCAAGAGCAACCGTATAGGTACGGTAACAGTAACGACGCAGGAATAGTAACCGCCCAGAAACGTTATCAGTAACGATGTAGAAACAGTAACAAGCACCAACAGCAACAGTAACCACACAGTAACCGTAAAGCTAACAATGCAGTAACAGTAACCGTAGGCGTACAGTAATAGCAACTACAGTACAGTAACCGTACGGTAACAGTAACTACGCAGCAACAGCAACCGTATAGTAACGATAACAGTTCCGAGGCAGCAACAGTAACAGTAACCGTGCAGTAACAATAACTGTAATGACACAAAAAAGTAGCAGCAACCGTGCATTAACGGTATCGGTAACGATATCGTAACAGTAACCGTACAGTAACAGTAATAGCAACCGTATAGTAACGCAACAGTAACGACGCCGCAATAGTAACGATAATAGTAACGACGCGGCAACAGCAACCGTACCGTAACAGTAACGACGCACCAACAGTAACTGGAAAGTAACGCAACAATAACGACGGAGCAAGAGCAACTGTATAGTTACGATAACAGTAATGACGCAAGAATAGTAACCGCTTAGAAACGTTATCAGTAACGATGTAGCAATAGTAACAGTAACCGTAACTATGCAGCAACAGCAACAGTAACTAAACAGTAACCGTAAAGCTAACAATGCAGTAACGGTAACCGTAGGCGTACAGTAATAGCAACTACAGTACAGTAACCGTACAGTAACAGTAACTACGCAGCAACAGCAACCGTATAGTAAAGATAACAGTACCGACGCAGCAACAGTAACAGTAACCGTGCAGTAACAATAACTGTAATGACACAAAAAAGTAACAGCAACCGTACATTAACGGTATCGGTAACGATATCGCAACAGTAACCGTACAATAACAGTAATAGCAACCGTATAGTAACGGCATCAGTAACGACGCCGCAATAGTAACGGTAATAGTAACGACGCAGCAACAGCAAACGCACCGTAATAGTAACGACGCACCAACAGTAACTGGAAAGTTACGCAACAGTAACGACGGAGCAACAGTAACAGTAAGTGTGCAGTAATGACAACCATAATTACGCAGAAATAGCAGCAGTAACCGTACATTAACGGTATGGATAACGACGCAGCAACAGTAAAGGTAAGGACGCGGAAACAGTAGCAATAGAGTCCAGTTTACGGTTTACAAGTATAAACCACGAAACCAAGAACACTCGACAGATGATAAGATCAGTGGGATATTCTGTTACAGAAGTATTACGGTATATTTGCCGGGAATATTGCACCGTGAAAACGCGCTCGTGAAAACGTCTCCGTATCCTCGTGTTCATTTATATGTACCTACGAATCCCCCTAGTAACTCGGAGAACATAACCTGTCTACGTTCAACGATACTATTGCTGGAAAAACAATGCTAGCTCAGTCACGAGCAATATTGTAACTTAATACTCCGCGTACATAAAATACCTTAAAACGAAGCACCACGCGGACTGTCGGGAGAAACGGTCCTTGACTACCGTACGCCTGTGAGTATCAGATACTTAAGTGCACAGCTCCGTACGTGGATAGTGTGTGCAATACGATGCTTGGTTTTATCATCACTCTCATGAGAGTCCTTGCATGCCGATTGGACTTTCACCACAATAAACGATCATCCGCGATCACGGACAGTGCTCAACAAATATGATCGCCTATTTTATAGTGTTTCGTCTACATACATTTTGGGAATAAATTATGGATGTATGAAAATTGGTAACCCGTGACATTTTGGATAAATTTATAGAGACAGTTCATTGGTGGATTAAAAGTTGCTAAAAAAAGGTGGCAAACATTTTTTAACTTTAAAATTACTAAAAGATAAAATTACTAAAAGGCAAAATTATTAAAGGTGAATAAATACTGCAAAGTTAAGTGAACATGCAGCTGGTGGAAAAACAATTCCTTACGTGGTAAGAGTAAACTTTTGAGGCAGTCGGAAAATTCTCGACACACACGTCTGAGGGTGGTGGAGATTAGGCTCCTCGAGGATCGACTGCACGGCTCGAAGCAACCCTCTTGAGTCAATCCCTACGAATGGCACGGCACGCACTCGCCATTTTTCAGAATTCTCCCGATCCCCAAAGTACGAACTCCGCACACGTTTCTCACCTCGAAATCCTCGGAATCACCAGCTCATTCGTGGCATTCGTAAATGCTCGATTATGTGAATACAAAATCGTTTATTCTAGCAGAAAAAAGTGAGGATAGCGCCCGAATTTTGCGTCTCTAAAGACAAAAAATTCATGATCGATAAAAAATCTCGAATTTTTCAATTCATGAATTCGAAAAATTACGCGATTGAAGAATTCTTGAATTCGTGAGATAATACGGTTGTCAATGAAAAAAACATGTGCTCACATCGATACATTTTAATTAGGATCAAATTTGCCAAAAACAGTTCACATTTGTTTGAGTTTGTTTTTTTTTTCAATTATATGTTTAAAAAATTGACCTCTTTTTTGTAAATAAAATTTATGGAAGAAGAAAATGCCGATATAAATTAATAAAAATTAGAAGTAAATTTCCCAAAAACAATCCCCATTTGTTTGAATTCGTTTCTACTTTCGTCTTTTTTTGTTTACGAAAAATTGACCACTTTTTCTCAAATGAAAATGATTGAAACTTCGTCAGCTTGGTTCTTCTTTTACTGTTCGTTTTTTCCACTTCGTTACAACCGTATAAACAAATATTTGTTCATTTTTGTTTATCCCACTACTTATCTAATAATAATTAATCTCACGACCTATTTTAAATAATCTCGAATGAACGGGTAGATCATTTTCTGAATATGAAATTATAATTTCTTGATACATTCCTTAATATACATACAAACAATCCGAATACACCAAAATAGTTTCGGAATGCATATAAATAAATATAAATACATCCAAATGACTCCGCAATATGTATAGAAAATTCACGTATATCAAAATAATACTATTTTTCAAAAAAATTCAAAATCAACACAATCACAATAAATTCATTTTCGAAAGTTCAATAACACATGACCATTTAGAAAAAGCATTTCACATGCTATTATCGTCTTCACTGGGACTTTGTCATGCGATCATTGCGGCACGCCTTTTTCGTCCTTTTTCACACTTTTTTTTCTTCTTTAATCCGAAACGTGCCAGTGCCCCAAACACGATATAGACACGAAAGTCGGGAATATTGGGTTGAACAATTAAGTCCGTAACTACAAACGCAAGGCAATTTGCATCCCACTCGTGGAGTGTATAGCCGCTAACCGTAATCGCTGGTAGACAGGATTCGGAGCCGCACGCACTCCTTTCTCTCTCTCTCTCTCTCTCTCTCTCTCTCTCTCTCATGCTCCCACCCGTTTCTCATCATATGCTTTTTTCGTTCTCTACGTTCTCCAACAAATTGAAACTCGATCGAATTACCGTTGCAATAACGCCCTCCATGACGTGGTTGAGAGGGGTGGGGGGTGTGCGATCGAAAATTGAGGTCGTTACTGTACAATACGTGCAGGGGTCGCTGTTCTCTCTCTCTCTCACACTCTTTCTCTCTCTCTCTCTCTCTCTCTCTCCCTCTCTCTCCCTCTCTCTCCCTCTCTCTCTCTCTCTCCCTCTCTCTCTCTCCCTCTCTCTCTCTCTGTCTTTTCCTCTTTCTGTTGCTTTCGTCGCTTCATTTACCAACAGGAACTTGTGGCTTTTAGTACCTTTCGTACACGCGATATACGCCTCGTTTCTCGGTGTTTATGGAGCTTAACGCTTTCGTTCTGGCCCGAAATGAAAACAAGAAAAAAATTACTCCATATCGATGAAAGGACGGTTGCTTCTGTCCCTTTATTACAATTTTTACCTCCATCAACTCCCTCCCCCTCTCACACTCGTAATACCAAAAAAGAAACGTTGAAGCTTGCACTCGAGGAGTGATCTCGTAAAGCAATTTTTTGCAGCCCTGCCGCAATTTTCGAATCGCGCTAAGAAATTGCTTACGTATTTGATATTTTTACACGAAGCATGTCGATTTTTCGCGTATCATGGCAAGGATTATCGTAACCGTTATATTCAGGAACGAGTTGAAGGCTTTTTGGAAGGGGAAGAATGTAATGTTTTGAGATTTTTCAATTCCTTTACTTATTTAAAAAAAACATTTATTTGTGTATTAAATTGATTACTTGTAAGTTGTTTATTTATTTATTTAACTAAAAACATTTAGATTTAGGCTGTCATAATTAAAAAATATATATATTAGACAAAATATATTTATGAATATGAATATAACATTTTTTTTTAAAAATGTACCTTGGGTTCTTATGCTTTTTATTTGTATTAATTAATAAATTAAATTTATCAATATAAATATAAAATAACGCCGAAGTGAGCCTTGTTATATTTTGTAATATTTGTTCATATTTCTCGTGCGCATCGCTCCAAGAATTTTTCATTAAAACCTCCCCCTTTTCCGTCACAAGCCATCCTCCAAAATCATTATTTCTTCCTTGTCGAAAGACCGAAGAAAAACAACTAAGAAACGAAATTGCAGGGCCAAAATTGAATCGATTTTTTTGAGGATACCAGGAAACTACGGTTATTCCGAACGAGGTGTGTGGAGCAAAAATGATTAACGCACGTGCTGCGAATTCTCGCGCCACAGAGAACGAATGATATCCCCGATCGTCCACTTCCAACCGAGTGAAATATTGAACTCATTATCCAAGCTATTCGGAGCCGGAGACCAACAAAAAATGGCGTTTCCAAGGATATTCTCGGATGGAAAATTTGACACTGTCAAATAATCACGCGGCAGGAGAATTCGCAGTGGGTGCAAGGATTTTGCATTTCGTCGCACAAGTCAAGGCCACCATGGTACAGAAGGAACGAGAAATCGAAGGTCCCTTCGCCTTCATCTCTCGCCAGGGGACTCGATTATTCATAAATTCTGTACAAAAACGTAAAAATTCCTTCCTGTCAAAAGCATCGTTTGCTTTTCTCGAAGATTTATTTACAGTGACGAAAAATCGACCCGCAGTATACTTCGAGAGACAGGACCATTTAATTTGCTACGACGAGCAAAACAACTGCCTCAAAGCATTCCATACATCATAAAGGAATGTTACGACACAATGTAACATGTCTGTCACACTCCCTCTATTGCTTCATAACTGGACCCCTGGTCAAACTTTTCAGACTAATAATACGTGTTTTTTAACCTACCGTAAAGTGAACTATTAACAAAAAAATCACGTCGTTGAGTTATGGAGGCTTGAACGCGTTTTTCACGAAACTATGTTCTTCAAATTGGCAACCACGATATCTTGATAATCAATTTGCCGATTGAACCGAGGGACCCACAAAATCGATTCCCAGTGTGAAATGAACAGAAAAGTCGACCAGTTTGAAGGTCATTCCATCCTAAAAGTAACCTTCAAAACAGCGCTCCAGACAACAATAGAGGTAGTTAGGTTAAATTTGCAAAGTGCGGGTAGGGAGTGATAGAAAATGGTTCAATTATAATTGTAATACGTAAAAAAACGTAAGGACGTAGGAACTTAGGAACGGAAAAATGAATAACGAGTAATATCTTATAGTAAAATGTATACAAAAATATATTACATAAAAGTCTTGCATAAGAATTATAAATTATATTATTCAATACGGCTGATAATAATAATGTCAATGATATAAATAGTACAAATAATAACACCAATGATAACAATAATAACAGTGGGAAGATAGAGACAGGTAGAAAGTTAATTTATTGGTTCACTGTACCCAAATAACTCTTCGAAAAAATACTCCCCATATACATCCATATGAATATCATATTAATCCATATTTTAATATACATAACTCCCAGCAAATGTGCAGGCGAACAAAAAATTGCACGCTTTCACAAAAGAACACGTTGTCCGATTATATGACTATTTTTTCCCCTACCATTTATTCTTCGTGACTTTAAAATTAGCCGTCATTGTTACTTTTCTGATTTTCCTCGCAATTCGCCACGAAGGCAAATGCAACGAGCCCGAGAAAACCATTCGAACCTCCGCCCAGCTGAACCTCGACAAAAGATTATCGTGAGCGCTGCCAAATGATAACTGGACGTGACAAACCTTTATTTTTTGTGTCGTTGGGGCTTCTAAAATGATCGCATTGAAAAGCTTTGAAAAGTAGCATAAGGAAGATCCATTGATCAGACGAGATCGTGTTTCACGTATCGAAAGGTTCAATTGCAACGAAAGAATCATTTATTCGCCCCCCCCCTTTTGTTGTCCCTTTAACAAATGATCTTTTTCGCAGGCGTAGGTAGAGCCTCCCTCGTTCCGATCCGGTGGTTAACGATGTTTATTTTCATTCGTATTTGATGATGCATTGGGTGAACCGAGAAGCGTTACGAATCACTTAGGACCCTTCCCGCTTCGTTTTTCTCGGTGCATCGCTCCTTATGGCGGCTACGTAAACCCACGAGGTGTAACGGTACTAATGGCGCGAGTACGAAAAAAAAATGAGCCCTGGGGGAGGACGACGGGAGACATGTTTCTGGTGAAGCGATCGAGCGAGGTATATAAGGGCCAAAAGTGACGAGGCTCGGTGCTACAGGGCGGATATTAACCGTTGACTCCGATCATCATTAGTCAGTGTCGAAAGATCCTGTCACTGAATGTTTTACCCTCCCCCGACAGTTCGACGGGGGGGGGGGGGGAGAAGGGTCGCGAAGCCTCCAAAAATCACTGAGCTATTTGACGACGAATTTTGTGTGTCGCAGGCCACATTGTTCGAGACTGAAATGGAAAGGGCCCCGCGGGATATCTCCCTTTTGGGATTTGCGGTGAATCGGGATTTTTTTCTCTCCTTTTTCTACAGGAGAAAGGAAAGAGGGCTGCAAAAGCTGGTTGGAAAGTCTCGTGGCATCAATCAAACCTCGAACAAGCCCTCTATGAAGTTCTCGTATAGCTACAGCTACAACGAACTCGGGACAGGTTCAAGCGATGAGCGAACGTGCAATTCATTGGTCGGGGTCAAGTTCTGAAGAGTCTTGTGGTGCGGTCGGTCACAGTGATCTCGAACACTCGACCAATTTGTACGGTTTTTGTAGTGTTATATTGCATCCACTGCGGTATCGCTGTCCCGTGACGGTACTGTTATTTTATTGCAATTTTTTCTGTTGTTTTTATTGTTATTTTTTTTTCATTTGACTGTTTTGTCCCCTTATTTTTACTTTTTTTTCCTGTTATTTTACTATCACTGTGCTGTTACCGTACTGTTACTATACTGTTCTTGATCTGTTATTATACTATACATTTATTGTGAACTTACTGTACTGCTGCTATCCTGTTATTTGATCTGTTGCTGTACTGTACCTGTAATAATGATAACGGTAATAATGGGTTGCTGTGGCATTACTGTATTATTACTGTAGATAGTTTCGGTATTATTACTGTACTGTGTTATTACTGTGTACAGTTTCTGTATGATTACTGTGCTGTATTGTTACTATACTATTAATGCACTGTTACTGTACTGTTAATACACTTTACTCTTCTACTACTGTATTGTTACTGTTTGATCTGTTGCTGTACTGTACCTGTAATAATGATAACGTTAATAATGGGTTGCTGTGGCAGTACTGTATTATTACTGTAGACAGTTTCGTTATTTTTACTGTACTGTGTTATTACTGTGTACATTTTCTGTATGATTACTGTACTGTATTGTTACTATACTGTTAATGCACTATTACTGTACTGTTACTACACTTTACTGTTCTACTACTGTATTGTTACTGTTTGATCTGTTGCTATATTGTATCTTTGATATGTTGCAGTACTGTACCTGTAATAATGATAACGGTAATAATGGGTTGCTGTGGCATTAGTGTATTATTACTGTATATAGTTTCGGTATTATTACTGTACTGCAACGGTATGAGTACTGTACTGTGTTATTACTGTGTACAGTTTCTGTATGACTACTGTACTGTATTGTTACTATACTGTTAATGCACTATTACTGTACTGTTACTACACTTTACTGTTCTACTACTTCATTGTTACTGTACTGCCAATGCACTGTTCCTGTGCCGTTACTCCACCTTTACTGTGTTACTACTGTACGTCAATGCATTCTTACTTCCCGCATGGATACAGTGGTCCGGAGCACTAGACCAAATCCAGAGCGGCTCGCACGAATCCCTAAAGTAGCCCGAATGCTTGAGTCGTAATTTTTTGCAAACGATCGTGCAAACGATCGTGCAAACGATCCGTCTGACCTTCGTTGGCCGGATTGTGATGTCAATAGGCCTTAGCAGACCCCGAAGGTCCTACTGATTGATCCTTCTCTGGTCCGGATGTTCCTTTCGCCAGTACTTTCTCTTTTGACGTAACACGAGCTCGTGCGAGGCTGTCGAAGGGATGGTTGGAGAGGGCGGGGTAGTTTTGAGGAACGGAGGACATGGACGCTCGGCGATATCTTCTTCAAACCGCCGCGTGCAAGCTTCAATTAATCTTTCTGACATCTGAAACGATTGAATCGTCGAAACTCCTCCCGTTCTCTCTTACTTCGCAGTCTTTTTCTTTCCCATCCCCATATCATTCATCCCCTGTTCCCGGCTGCATGCACTCTCGCCGTAGTCGTTAGCCGTATACATATCCGCGATGTGATCCGGTGATTGATCGAAGTCAATGAATCGAATTTATTAGAACGTAGTGAAGACGTTTCCGTTCAATTTCATTTTTCACCGTACGGACGAATCATCCATTTCCACAGATACAACTTACCAACGGCACTCTAAACTTTCTTATATCAGCTTGGAGCCTTTTTCACGAGGTCAGCTTTTCACTGTTTCTCCCTTTCTTTACCTCTATCTCGTTTAGCGTTCGTTTCCTTGTTTATGCCCTGATATTTTTGCCGCTATTGTGTGGTTGCTTTACTGTTACTGTACTATTAATGTACTGTTACTGTACTATTAGAGGACTGTTACAGCGTACTATTACTGTACTATTATTGTACTGTTACTGTACTATTATTGTACTATTACTGCACTGTTACTGTATTGTTACTGTACTATTATTGTACTGTTACTGTACTATTATTGTACTGTTACTGTACTGTTACTGTACCGTTACTGTACTGTTACTGTACTGTTACTGTACTGTTACTGTACTGTTACTGTACTGTTACTGTACTGTTACTGTACTGTTACTGTACTGTTACTGTACTGTTACTGTACTGTTACTGTACTGTTACTGTACTGTTACTGTAGTTTTACTGTACTGGTACTGTACTGTTACTGTACTGTTACTGTACTGTTACGGTACTGTTACCGTACTGCTATTCTACTGTCACTGTACTGCTTATCTACTGTCATTATACCGTTACCCCATATTTGACTGTAATTAACTGAAGCTGCGTAAATATTAATCAATTCACTATTGCAATAGCATTAATAATAATAATTTATAACAGCAATCGCAATGTACTCAACTGAAATAAACAAGTGTTGTTTCATAGAAATTCGTGAACTTTCCGCGGTGTATTGGTGCTCCCGTGGCAGAAAAGAAATTTCCATTCCATCGGCGAATGACCAAAGAAAAGTGTGTCAAGAAAGTCCGTCCTTTATTGTCCGGCACGCCGATGACCTATGATACGGAGAAGGACAGGAGAGGCATCGCAAATAGGGGTGCGCGAGGCGAATGAACCGAAATGAATAACAAGCCCACACGATTTACATATCTTCGCTTGTAGATAGTATCCGTTACATGATGAACAACGTCATATCGATGCCATTGCCGAGGGCGCTTTATATGCTTATTACTTTTTTTCCTTCTTTTTCCTCCTCTCTGCTGTGATCTCCATTCGTTATCTCACTCCAATTCGCGTCCCTCCTGGACTAGACTGGCCAGATAATAGCGGAGTCGCCTGGTGGCTGGCGACAGACTATTGCGGCTCGGGGATACACCAAACAAAAAGTATAGACACATGTGTGTATGCGTGTATGTACAGCAATAGGACTGGGGAACGGTAGTTCGTGCGAGCAAATGGAACAGGGATGGTCTTACCATGCGGGCGCAACGAAGCCGAGGGTGATTGATGACGGCTCGCCGTCGCAGTTGTAGCACTACCGTATCGTCGCAGGGCTCGACTTGAACGAAGAGGCAGACACACCACAATCACTGAAAGGACGTGGATATATCTAGTAGCTTGGGCTAGTCAAGCCCTCCGTGACATCCAGTATGCAAACCCGTGTCATCGAAGCCACCCACTAATTTGTTTATACAGAGTGTGGTTGTCAGATGTACGTTTTCTTTTCTCACCGCTGACGCCCCACCTCCACACCCCTCCGCCCTCTTCCCTCTTCCCTTTGGACCCGTTTGCATCACCGCAGTTCTAGTGCTCGTATCTACTGCGGCACTCCGAAGCTCGAATATTCTGACATCCGGCGTCTCTTCTAAAGAATGATGGCATCGAGTTGGAGTAAATATAGTGACTTTGGGGAAAACACACTGACGAAACAGCCACCGATCTCTCCGCGGCTCCCA
Source organism: Ophion obscuratus (assembly GCA_964007375.1). NCBI lineage: Eukaryota > Metazoa > Arthropoda > Insecta > Hymenoptera > Ichneumonidae > Ophion > Ophion obscuratus. Next base: position 2,500,715 of record OZ023318.1, read on the forward strand.
TCGCACTTCATTCTAGCGCATTCATCGTCGTGGTAGCTAGTTCTAGCCGGTAATATATCGTTTTCCGGAAATAGTACTAGCTGATCGAGGGCGCACGATCATCCAACTTCTTCAACACCTAGTCGTCGCTCGGGTTTATTTTTCTCTATGGGCGCTCGTGTGGGGTGATTTGTTAGCGTGCGAGGTAACATTGTGTGGTTGGTACTTGATTGATAGTTGGCTAGAGCTAGGATGACACCTGGTTAGCGCGCGCCTGGATGACAACTCGTTGATGAAGAATTTGATCCTCGATAGTTTTCAGTTAGGGATTTGTCAACGTCTAGATGCAACCAATTCGGGAACCGGTCAACGTCTCGTTTCTGGTCAGAGCTGTTTAATAACCAGTTACGACCAGGACAAGGTTGGGTTAGCGTCCGGTTGAGTTCTTGTTGAATTGACGTGCAATTAGGAATGGCCAAGCTTCTGTTGGCGTCCATTGAAGATCCCGTCGGACCTGCACCGGGCTTCGAGATAGGCCCAGGCTGGCAATAGGCGACGACTCAATTGGAGCATGATTCGGTGACAGTTTATAGGACAACACCAGGCAGTGAATGTACTGAGTGAATTATCAGAGACTGACCAGGCTTGGGCAGCATCAGGTTACGCTTCAATTCGAGCTTCATCTTGCCTGCTGACTGAGTGTACATCAGGAGATTGCTAGGGTCTGATTAGTGTCAGGTCAGGATTCAGTTGGGACTCCAATTAGGTGAAGGCACAGTGAGTGGCTCCTCAGGATCCAATAAGTGCCTCATTTACATCCAACCACACAGCAGCGCTCAGTTAGTGTATTTTTTATCTTCAGCTTCCTCAGCACGCTCAGCTCCCCCTGATGTCTACGTAGGGATAAGGCATGCGTCTGGACGCAGTCAGCACATAAAATAATTCGAACGAATGAGATACCTGGTTAATCTTGATCGAGCCGCACGACGATAAGCCAGGTCCGGCGGTGAATGGATATTTAGGCGCAAGTAGAGTCGTGTCCACCTGAGATAGAATCAAACGTAATTTGCAAGTGAATGCATCACCCGTGGCACATTGTCACTTCTTTAATTCACAGTCACGTACGGGAATAAGAGCCCATGGGCGGGGGAGCCAAGTGTACCCCATCAATGGAAACAGTTACATAAGTCCTTCGAAGATGAAAAGGACAAAAAAAACTTTATGGCAGCTTCGTGTTAGCATTAAACCAGGCTGCTCGGGCATTGTTAGCTCCACGGCTCCTGTCGAATCAAGTACATCGGTTGGTGAGTCTTTTTTGCATTTCTATCAGCTTTCGCCGTCTCTCTTTTCCACCCTTCTTTCTTCATCGGAGTTCTCACTCAACAGAAGTAGCAAAGGGTTCTTTATCTCAGCCACTTGGCAATTTGACGCCGTGGAAAAACACGCAGGTTCGAAGGGATTTTCGAGTGAAAGGAAGGGTGGGGACGAGCCGTGAGGCCCTGTCTCCTCTCCGGCACGAAGCTATCCCGGAGTCCCTTTGACACCCGTAATCCCTTAAGGTTGCGGGACGACGAGTCGGCAAGGAGTGATAACATCGCCGCCGAGAACCGCGTGAATGAAAGAGAGAAGCGCGCTCTCGCGTGAGAGGACCTTCGAGACTAGTACGAGGAGAAACGTTGAAAGCGCAGGAGGATTTTCTCGTCCTCGTGTGTCGTCAGCCGGGTTGTAACCAATTAGAATTAACTCAGCCCTTTCGCACTTTGTCAGAACTCCTTTCGAAAAGTCCTCTTTAAAATCACGACCGCTCCTCCCTGCGGACAAATACTGAAATATTCCTCTCGAAGAACTAAGAGATGGGGTGGCACGTGCAAATGAGCTTTTCGATCAATTAATCAAACGAGCTTGCAATTAGTCTCGCGTTTTATTTGTCAAACGCGACAAATTAGCACTGGGCAGTTGGTCGTATAAGGAAGAGCGCGACCATCTGCCTCGTTAAGCTGCCTGGGCCGGGGCCAGCACTCGGATGGGTGACCGCTTCGACGAGAACTGGCTTGCCGAAGATCCAGAGGGCCATTTTACCGAGTCTCTGATGGTGAACGTAATTCAAACTCATTGACAATGTTGCCCTCTACATCGGCACGGGTTTTACACAGTTTCCCTGTGCCCTCCTGTGCAAATTCGGAGTATCGGGAATATATCCTTATCGCGAGTGGTTTTCTGCTTCTGTTTTTGTTCGCGTGGATTTTTGTTCTTGTCAAATCCCAACACGAGGCGAATCTCTCGTTCGGATGTGGCGTGTGATAAAGCTGTCGTTGAAGTCTTCTTATTTCGGGTGCCGGGAAAAGCTTGGGAGGCTCCCAGTGTTGTGGTTGTGGATTACCGACCGCGGGAGAACAGAAATTCCGTCTGACATGCGGTGGCACTTTTTGAAAAATCACTGGCTATAATTTTCGTGTCGCGGGATCACACATTTGGAATTTCTCGAAAGCTCCCGGGCAACGAGTGACTTTCCGCCTCTCTTAAATTTGTCGCACGTGTTCCAAAATAGTTTTCCGGTAATACGAACTCTATTTTCAAGTCTTAATTCCCTTTACCACGTGCTCCAACGTGCCCCGTCACTCCCTCGAGATCGTTTTTTTTATTCTCCAACGAAAAAATATACGCTGGCGTGGAAATTGTATCGGAAAATGTGTTTTCGAAAATTGGCGTTGCGCCGGTGGGCAATTACTTGAATCTCTCCGTTGTCTTTTTAACGAGCATTTTTAGGGATGTTTGACTTTTCTAGGTTTTAAGAAATTTTGTCTTTTTTCAAGGATATTAAAGTATTTTCGATCCTTTAAAAATCTTTACTTTTTAGAGCTATTTAAAATATGTTTTCTTTTCTTCAGAATATCTTTCCTATTTTTGAAGACTAGCGATTGTTTTTTTTTTCTTAAAGGATTTTCAATTTTTTTATGTTCGAGAAATAATTGAATTTTCTTATTTGTAGGTATATTTAAATATTCTTGTACTCTAGGGAACTGCAAATTTCTTGTTTTTCCTCGCTATTTGAATTTTCTCGTGTTTCCTCGTGACGAAAATTTCCTTGTACGGAAAAAATAGCAACAAATAAAGCGAAAGAAAGAGGACGATGTCTCACGTACGACAAAGCCACCAGCTCTTCTTTTTCTTTTCATCCCCATCTCAAATTTCTCATTCGTTCACGTACCGCGAATATACACGTCCGAGTATAACTTTTCCCCTTGGCAATTTTTCCTTCTTCCCCCCGTGGTGGTACTCGCGATAGGCATTTCGCAGTCCGGATGTAATTTCCTGGTTATTATGCGCCCTTGCTCGCGCCTTCCTTCGACGGCAATACGAGCACGTGAATATCCCGAAAATACTCGATCCTCTTCTCGTACTCCACGCACCCTCTCTCACCTTTTTCTCACTTTTACACACGCTCGTAAAATCTCGAGAATACTTTTTTTTTATACGAGAGGAATATTCGAGAGGATCTTACTTCGAAATGTATCCGAGAACGATATCGCACTTTGCATTGTTTCCAGTACGATTCTTTCCGATGCAAAGCCCCGAATTTATATTCTCGAGATATGCGGAATTAGAGTGATTTTTTTTCCGTTACATCCTTCTTGCGTTCTTTGCTTCCCTAATTATTCAAAAGCTTCCTCTCTCCCGTCGTTTCATTTTGGATTCAAGCCTGATGTGGCCTGGATATTTATGGGCATCTGTCAGAAGGGAGAACTCGTTGAAAAGTATCGGTCGAACGACGACGCCCCGATCCGTTCTCACGGCTCTTTTTTTTTCTCATCCTCGCGTATACAAAACTCCGTTGCAAACGTAATACGGCTGAATTTACGTCTATATTTAAATTGCGGGAAATACGAGTATTAATCATCCCTCTCTCGCTGTCTCCGGCTTCCTCCAGGATTTTTGTCGATGTTTATGCTCACCTATCTGAGATTGGGCACGTCTGACATTAGCTCGTGCACATCTATCCAACAAGGGGCAAAAATAATTTTTTCTAACATGGGAAAAAAAGGATAGAGTCGAAAAATATTAAGGGGTTACCCCCACTTGCGATTTTGAAAAAATCGCTTTTTTTATTGCATTTTTTTTGAAGTATAAGTATTTGAGAATATGTCCGGAAAATTCCAAGTCGAGCCGAACAAAATTGACTGAGATATGAGCGTTGAAAGAGAAGAATCCGTTGTGTAAACGACCGGAAATTGAAACTTTAAAAGCGTTTTTCTCAAAATGGCATTTCTGAAGTCGGTGACCAAAATTACTCGAACACTAATGAACCGATCTTCTTGAAATTTTGCAGGCTTATTTAATACATAAAAATGTAGTCTTTAATCGTTGGATTTTTTTTTTCGAAAAAGAAATGGGCATTTTATAGCCAAAAAACGGCCGTTTTTTTCGTTAAAATCGAACCATTACCTTTGACTGTCCGCCATTTTGTGAAAAATAAATATTTTTTAAAATCCTTTGATTAAAGACTAGTTTATACTTATATTTGACTAAATTCATCCGCATTTTTTTTTTCAAATGATCCACTTCGCCGCAATGTTGGTCACCGCAAACCGTGTATATAAAAACATTATTTCATTGACGGCCATTTGCCACTAAACAATGTAATATTTTTCAATAAAAAAATTACTGAAAGTTCTTCAAGATGTGTTCTTTACGATGGTATATTGATCGATTAAAAAAGTTTTGTAGTTTTCTTTAAAAAAATTCATGAAAAAGGCCTTTTGTTTTGCGTTACAAGTGGGGGTAACGCCTTAATTGGAGACATTGAGAAAAGCAGATTTCTGAAATTCAATCGAAATGTAAGAGAGTCAAGATATTGTAGGTTTAAAAATTATCGATGCATGGTTTTTTTAGGCCTTAAGGGGGCCAGTGCACTTCGAAAATCTAAAAAAATCGAAAGCAAACAAAATTTGAAAAAATTGACGATAATGAGCAATCAGATGGTATTTTTTACGGTACAGGCATTGCCAATTGAGTTTAGATAAGAGTTTTTCATAGTATAAAGTTCAAACGCGTTTTTATCGAAACAACGTTTTCAAAATCTAGCTCCATCGTATCGTAAATTTGAACCACATATTGTAAACATGATTCGCAACAAGATGACCCTCGATGGATTAAAAAAATTTATTTTTACTCTTTTTTGCGAAAAACTGCGAAAAAACCCGTTTTTTTACTTTTTTTCGTTTTGAATCTGCCATTTTTGTATTTTTTGATAAAACTTTATATTCGAGGGTCACTTCGTAGCTGGTGTCATACTGAATCTAATGGACTTTGATTTTTTGTTTCGGACAAGCCTTTACCTGTTCGGACAAGGCGTTACGTTAAACTATAGTTTTTGTACTTAAAATGAATAAAAATGAATTAATCTTTTTGAAATGTATTTCGAGACTTTATTTATCAAGCCCAACAACTTTGATATTCATATCTTTTATAAAATCCTCAAAAAAATGACAAGAATGGCCTTTTTTCGTGGCTCCGAAGTAAACTGGCCCCTTAAGCCACTCTAGAGGCCAAAAAGGGCATATTTTGTGATTTTTTTCAGCAAAACCAGAAAATAAATTGAAAATACAAAATGGGGATTTTATTGTACACGTAATTGACTATACAAAGTTATTTTTTCACAGTGATATATGTCAAAATGGCGATTGTGCAGCATTTTCCGATGACGCCTTTATTTTTGGAAGATGAACGGCTGGACCAACAGCTCCTATAATTTTTGAGTCATGATGAGACACTAAAGTTTTTTCGATTATATATAAGAATAGCTATAGAAGTACATAGGATTTTTTAATTTTTTTATCAAAATGGAGCATTTCTAAAACAAAAAGTATAAATTGCCATGAGAAAATCATCAGAAAATAGTTTATGAAAAAGGAACTATGCAATATAATTAAAAAATCCTACGCAGTTCCCTAGAAAATATAATTCTAAATATTCAGTTAAGATTAAAAGTGAATCGGTTGAAATTTGTTTGAGTTATGAGCACGGCCGACTTGAAAAATGTAGTTTTGAGATAAACGCGTTTAAAGTTAGTAGAAAGTCACGACATAAATAATGTATCAATATCTTTAATCTTCAACAATCTTCGAAAATCGAGTATTTACAGATTTTTCACACCCAAAATCTTTTGGAATATAATTTTATAGGTACTAAGGTACCTTTTTAACAAACAAAAAAAAATATTTTTTTGGAAAATCCTAGAGTGGCCTAAGTTTTTTACCTTTATTAAAATGGCGAAGACATTTAAAACTTGGGAAAATACATTTATTTAAACGTTTAGCCATTCAAATTTCTTAATTACATTTTCGTAAATTTATATCCTCGAACGTCTTAAATTTCATGTATTTTGATTGAATTTCGTGAAACGACTTTTTAAAATTTCTCCATTAACTTTTTTCATAAACATATTTTGTCTGCGGCTTTTGAAAAAAATCATTCGTCGTTTTTTATACTTTCACAAGTTCTTTTCAATAAAGGCGAAGTTTAAGAAAATAGATTCAAGTAATTTTTTAGACTAAATGTAAATAATTTAAGAAAATGAAAAATTAAAGAAATTTTTCCGATATATGAAAATACCATTGGAATTTCTCAAATATATTCACCGAAAAAAAAAATTAAAAAGTCAGATTGAAGTTTTGTATAGGCAAAGTAGGCAAAAAAACAATAAATTGAGATAATTAATTAGATAGATTCAAGAAATTTAAGAAAATAAATATGAGAAATTTAGGGGAAACATTTCTAAAAGTGCAATAATGAAATTTAAGAAAATAAATTCAACAAATTTCACGAATCAAATTTAAGAATTCCGGGTTACGAAAGTTACGTTGGATTAGTAAAGTTTGGATACGGAGTGATATGAATGGGTTCAATTCGGAAGGGTGATACGTAAAATCCCGAAAGGGTGAACGTTGGAACTCAGAAAAACTGATTTAAAAAAATTGACAAATCCAATGAAAATAAACATAAGAAATGTTATTTTTTAAATTTAAGTAATGTAAAGAAATAAATTTAAAAAGTTTTAAAAAAATAACAGAAATTAAATCTCAAAAAATTAAGAAATTTAATTGAAGAAATTTAAGAAATTTAATGTAATACATTTAATATCACTAAATAAAAGGTCCCACGGAAAAGAAGAAAAAAAAACACTGACCTTACTTGCTACTACTTTGTATGATTACAGATTTTTCAAACCCAATCATATTATTTCTATAGCATGCGGCAATACCTTTCGTTTAATTCCCTTGTGAGAGGATTCTCAATTAAAGCAGTGTGAAGGCTGACAGGGTGAATTACGGGCTCGGGGCTTGCCTTCCGGGGGAAGATGAAGAAAATCCGTGCACCTATTTCCAATACTTTCTCGAGGGGTTCAATAAATCTTGGACTATGCATTCCCACGGGAGGGTTGAAGTCTCGCCTAAACCGGGTTGTTGCGAACGGTGCCATTAGGTCGCGAGAGAGAAAGAGAGAGAGAGAGAGAGAGAGAGAGAGAGAGAGAGAATGTTTTTTCCAAGACGTTATGTCTAGTTGTAAAAGTAGAAAAATCACTTTATGAATTATCATCATCACAATTATCACTTTATGATATCATCCTATAAATGTCCCCTGAAAACTTCGAGGTGATCGGAGCAAAATTGACAGATTTATAGGCTGTCATATTGACGCCCGTCGGAACGCTCGGAGTGTCGTTCGAAACTTTAAACGCTTTTTTCTGGAAAGTATATTTTCAAAGTCGATCAGCAAAATATCTCAAAAGCTGCTGCATCTTTCTAAACTTTTTACTGCTTTTTTAGATGTAGAATATAATATTCGATCGACGGATTTTTTTCCGATGTATATTTTCGATTCAATTAACGAAGAATGCCCATTTTTTAAGCAAAAGTCAAGAGTTACTTTAAGGGGTCTTCTCGCATTAGAAGCTAAAAAATAACTATTTTCGTGAATTTTGTTGATAGGTTTATATTATAGATATTGATATAAAAGTTTTTACACTTTCGAAATACATTGAAAAAAAAATGGTATGTATTTATGTAACCTAAACAAACTTTAGACGCGTTTTTCTCGAAACAACATTTTTCGACGGCTTGTTGATAAAATCTTCGGAACTACTAAACCGATCGTTATGAACTTTTAACCACATGTTCTTTACAACCATCGCTATAGCGCATATCAAGGATTACAAAATCTTGATATTTAGTTTTTTTTCGCCGAAAAACGGTGAAGAAACCACTTTTTTTGTTTTTTCGACAAATATCCGCCATTTTGTTATTTTTGCGTATATAAAAGATCGTTTGATATGCGCTATAGCCGTTAACATATTGATACTAAAACCGTTTGATTTGTTTGTTTCGGATGATCCATTTCCGAGATTTACTCAACAGCACAGACCAACAATTTTTTTAGGTCATTCTTTGAACCACGATTGTCTTCTATAAATAGTGACTTAAATAAATATATATATTTTTAAATGTATTTCGAAAGTGTATTTATTAAGTGTAACAACTTTTATATCAATATCTATAATATAAACCTATAAAAAAAAATCATGAAAATAGCCTTTTTAGCGTCTAAAGTGAAAAGACCCTTTAAATACGCGCCATTTTTTTCAAGTTCGATACGTCGGAAATTCTTTCCATTATTAATAGGACAAATTAATATACTAACGAAATCTTTTAGACTTTTCGACATCGGCTGTAAATCGATTATAGTTTAAAAAAACTGCATAACAAAATCTTAAGTGTTCTTCAGATGATTATTTTTCAAATACTTACTTAATTTTTTGTAGAAATTTATCACCACGATTTACTAAAAAAAAACCCCCCAATAATGAGCTGTTTTTGGCTGGTACAACTAGACATACCACATTGGAGAGCCCACAGCAATTTCTGACTGGCTGAAAACTGTGGGGTAAAACGATGTTCCTCGGGAGTTTCCACAAAGCCGGGACAGGCATATGACAAGTGTGAGGTAAGAAGCCGTGAGCGCCTTCCACACAGCTGCGCGAAGAAAAAGAAGCCTAAAGTTGGGTGTCTCTTGGCCGACGCAGCGAAGACAAAAGTACCGGGGTTCACTAAAGTAACTGCCAAATCCGCCATCTTCGTGCACGCAGGACAGGAGGGCGAGCAGGAAACTTGGAGAGGCCAACGAAGAGTAGCTAACCCTAAAAAGGGACATTTAGTGCTGATGCTCGGTGGAAAGCCACCTGCGCGCTCAGAGAGTTATCACTCCGGACTGCCAAAGGTCTTACGAATCCAACGATAGCAACAACGTGGATTACCGAAATTAAAGCGTTTTGTCTCTGGCTCTATCTGTCTCGGCCGGCTGCTGAACCACAAGTCCCCCCCTAATCCGTGTGTATCAGCTTCCTCAGGAGAGACCGATTCAAGTGGTCTATTTCCACGGACATACCAGATGGGCGCCTCCATGAGAACACTGGAGGATACGTGTGGATCACAACCCTCCTGCCCCGAGGGAAGAATATTCTTCTGTCGATTTCATCCTCAAGAAGGCTCATCAAACCCGGAATCGTTTTTCGTCCCGATTACGAATGTCGAAACTACTTTTGACTATTTCATCAGCACGAATGATGCTGAGTCATTGATCAGCTACACTGGCCAGCACGAATCGGATACCTCTTGCCCATATTCGGCCATTTTTTTGGTTTATCATGACCAATATGGGAGTATGGAGAAGACTAAGAAAAAAAACAGGCTGTGTCGATGTCCAAACCACTCGCATGTTAGGTACCATTCCCCAAATGAGCTTCACCCGAAGTAATATATACACGCGCGATGAAGAAGCTGCGCGTTCAACTACCGGAAGATATTTATGGACGAATGAATAATCTAGCAGTTGCTCTTTTTGGCTTTCCTCTCCAATCTAGCGCGAGTCTTGTGACATCTGCGCCCGATTGATGGCACCCATTTTACCAAGGAGTTGGATCGTGCTCCCTGGTTACCGTGGAATCCGTTGATTTGATGTTTGCTGATTCGTTCGATGAGGTTTGATCTCGTCCGATGGTGTGACGCAGTCGGCCAAGGCCGTCGTGTGACGCATGAAGTGCAGTAACTATAAGGAGTGCGGGTCATTGATGGCGTTTCTGTATTTATTGGACGGTTTGAATGATGAGGTAGTCGAGGCAGGATTTTAAAGGGTTTTGTTCTTGCCAGGTTTGTAGGAGCAAGAGGACATCGAGCCACTCTTCCATGTGTTCAACAGAAAGTATTGGCTGATGGTCTTGACGAACTAGCTTGATGATCCAGTCCAGTTTTGGAAGACGATGATGGTATAATGTTCTTGATGAACTGGGTTGATGATCCCGTAGAGCTTTGGAAGACGTTGATTGATAGTATGATTGTCTTGATAAACTGTGTTGAAAATGCAGTATAGTTTTGGAAAAAGATGATGATATGATAGTCTCGGTGAACTGGTTTGATGATCCAGTCGAGTTTCGGAAGAGGATGACGATTTAATGTTTTTGGGGAACTGGGTTGATGATCAGCCGAGGTTTGGAAGACGATGATGTTATGACGGTCTTGATGAACTGGGTTGATGATCCAATCGAGTTTTGGAAGAGGATGACGATTTAACGTTCGTAAAGCAGTCTAATTTTGGAAATAGATGATGGTACGATGGTCTTGATGAACTGTGTTGATGATCTAGCCCAGTTTTGCAAGAGGATGCCGATTTTATATTATTGATGAACTGGGTTTATGATCCAGTAGAGTTTTCGAAGACGATAATGGTATCCTGGTCTTGATGAACTGGGTTTATGAACTAGTAGAGTTTTGGAAGACGATAATGGTATGCTGGGCTTGATGAATGGGTTGATGATGCAGTACAGTTTCGAAAGACGATGACAGTATGATGATCTTGATGAACTGGGTTGATAATCCAGTCCAGTTTTAGAAGAGGATGACGTTCTGATGTTCTTGATGAATTGGCTTGATGATCCAGTATTCTTTTGGAATACCATGATAGTAGGATGGTCTTGATTAACTGGGTTGAAGATCCGGTCTAGCTTTGAAAGAGCATGACAAACTGATGTTCTTGATGAACTGGGCTGATGATCCACTCTAGTTTTTAAAGACGATGTTAGTGTGATAGTCTTGAAGAACTGGGTTCATGATCCAGACCAGTTTTGGAAAAGGATGTCAATCTGATGTTCTTGACGAACTAGTTCGCTGATCCAGTAGAGTTTTCGAAAACGATGATGGTACGATGAACTGGGTCTTGATGAACTGAGTCTTGACGAACTGGGTCGCGGATCCAGTAGAGTTTTGGAAGACGACGATACTACGATAGGCTTGATGAATTGGGTTGATGATCCAGTTTATGAAGAGGATGACAATCTGATATTCTTGATTAACTGGGTTGATGATCCAGTAGAGTTGTGGAAGACGATTATCTCCAATCCTCATCAACCTTCACAGCTGGACCACCAATGTCACAATTCTATTTTGGCCCTCCAACCGAACTCGGATCCAATCCCGTATGTTTTGATGTCATCATCAGTAAAAGTCACTAGACTTTGGTCTCATCGAATATCGAAAGAAACGCCATACGTGGTCAATTGGTCAGCGATTGGCAAAGGCGTGTTCGAAGATGATCATCTTCCAAGGCTGGCCTGAGCCATCAACCCTGACGAATGGGCAATTCCAGTGGATTCAAGCCCTCCAACGTATCCGGTTACGCCCGTGTCGTTGGCACAAGTTGACCAAAGTATCGGAAGCTCGGACCCAACCGTGATAAAAGCAACCCCCGGCCAGGCGCAGCGCCCCATCCGCATCAATATTCGCACGTGATGTCCTCGCGGACCTTCGACCTCGCGTGCACAAGGAAATAACGAGTCTCCGAGTATGCCTACGATTTCCCAAGCTCCACACTTCGCTACCGATTCACCCCGCAATGGCGCTGACGTCTCCACAGGCTGGGGTTAATCGTCGAAGGCGCGCGTTACAGAAACAGATACAGGCAATAACCTCGGGATATCCTCGGATGAAGGGCGATATTTCAAGCGCGAGCGAGGGCAATGGGAAACCTACTCGAGGGCTCGGTACCGCCAGGCACCCATAGATGTCCTCTCGCCGGTGTAAAAATGCAAAAAGGGGCTTTAACCCGACTTTAGCTATCGCAAGCTGCTATTAAAAAAGTTCCGGCCCGTTAGTGTGTACGCCCTCGTAAAATGCACGCACCTAATCCCTCGGTAATTTAGAGGGTGGCTGCGGATAAAACATTTTCGGCTCACCACCGGCCTGGCAAAGAAAAACGAATGCTCCGAAAGAGTTCGTCCGCCAGCACCAATCCCACGTGCCATTGCGTTTGAACGTTCCCAGTGGCCAGAGGAGGGTTGAGGGGCTGGGCGCAAGAGAGGGTGCCCGTCAAAAGTAACGCCAGCGCTAATTCACCATCATTACGCAAAAGGGTTATTCCTCTTTCTTCCCTTTTCTCTCCAGCCTCTCGACCGTTTTTCAACCACTCTCCGCTTGCTCGGCTCAGTCATTTTGAAACGCTCTGGATCCCTCGTTATCCAGTTTTGTATGTACTGTTGGTAAACGTGGTTTTTGAAATACCAGAGTATTTTTTAACTACCAGAGTCTGCGACTCGTCCCGATGCCTCATCCTCGTCTACACTGAGGAAAGAAATCATTGATCCGATGTCATTGATGTTATCGAATGAAATTTCGTTGATTCAATTGTAAAATTGTTGGTGTAAATAATCGGATTTATTAGTCTAAACAAAACGCTATTGACTTTAATAACATGATGATATTAAGGCGTTACCCCCACTTGTAACGCAAAAAAGGCCTTTTTCATGAATTTTGTTAAAGAAAACTACAAAACTTTTTTAATCGATCAATATACCATCTTAAAGAACACATCTTGAAGAACTTTCAGTACCTTCAGTTTTATATACACGGTTTGTGGTGATCAACATTGCGGCGGAGTGGATCATCTGAAAAAAAAAAGCGGATGGATTTAGTCAAATATAAGTATAAACTAGTCTTTAATTGAAGGATTTAAAAAAATATTCATTTTTCACAAAATGGCGGACAGCCAAAGTTAATGGTTCGATTTTAACGAAAAAAACGGCCGTTTTTTGGCTATAAAACGGCCATTTTTTTCGAAAAAAAAAGTCGAACGATTAAAGACTACATTTTTATGTATTAAATAAGCCTGCAAAATTTCAAGAAGATCGGGTCATTAGTGTTCGAGTAATCTTGGTCACCGACTTCAGAAATGCCATTTTGAGAAAAACGCATTTAAAGTTTCAATTTCCGGTCGTTTACACAACGGATTCTTCTCTTTCAACGCTCATATCTCAGTCAATTTTGTTCGGTTCGACTTGAAATTTTCAGGACATATTCTCAGATACTTATACTTCAAAAAAATGCAATAAAAAAATCGATTTTTTCAAAATCGCTAGTGGGGGTAACCCCTTAAAAGTTTTTTTCATTCAGGGATACATTGTTAGCCGAGAACAATATATTATTGAAACTATCTAAAGAATTATCGCGAACAAATTATATAGTTTTGAATGCATTTTTTTCAACGAACAAAAAAAGCGTTTCGATTGATAATATTAATATTGTTGATTCAAGTACACAAGAAACATTGAATTTCCCTCGTTTGATTCAGATACAATTTCTATTCAGTAGACATGTTCTTTTATTTTTTTCACCATATCCGATATCGATTTTCAAGTACATTATTCGTTGAAATATTAATATTTTATTTTGATTGAAAAATGTTAAGCAAATGTCTGAATTTCTTAAAGAAATAATTCATTCTATTGATTATATTTTTGTACGAAATACAAAATGTTGTAGCAACCGCTTAATTATTTCATCCATACATCTACGTATTGTATATAGAATGATTTCAATAGAATATAATTTTATTTGAAGGATAATGTAGATATTCAAAGAACAGAAGAGATTTTCAAATAAAACAATGTGTTATTAAAAATCAACCACATTTTTCAATATTTTATACTATTGTAACAATCTCATATATGTCATATATAATATTTTTTTTATCCAATTGGTTTTTTTTCTCAGTGTACGTCGTCGTCTAATGCGGAAATTCGACGTTTACGTCTCTCCAGTCTCCAATGAAAGCGCAACACGACTTAACCGATAGCCCCTTTATTATACATTGCTTAAAGGGGGAGATACCTTTAGGCGAGAAGAAAATTGCTGATTTTTATTATTTTTTAAAATCCTATCGCCAGGCTTCAATCCGTAGGATTGTCATATTTTTTACGGGCTTCGCTAAATTTATTAATAACCGTCTCTATAAAAATTCAGGATCAGTTATTTACCTAATTACGGAGAAAAAATATTAATATTGCGTATTTTTATTAAGGAATTCCGAGACGACATACAATCAAGCTTAATTTGAACTTCCGGTATTGGATTTATTACTACTTGCTACGATAAAGAGACGTGACAGCAAGGCAACAGCTGACTGTTGTCCCAACCTCATCTCACTCATTCGAATTTCCACACATATTTCATTTTTAACCGACATATTTCGCCGACACAAATTTTTCACGCTTTTTGCCAGTCGCGGCCCCAATACAATACTTTATATTTCCCGCACCTGACATTGTTTTGACAGATCGACGTTGAAAAGCATGGGGGTTAAACTCGCCTGGTTGAGTACAAAGAGACGGACATAGAATCAATGTTGCCAAATATCAAACCTAGAAATACTGCGCGAATCGTTGAAATAAATATTTATTCATTTTTCTAATTAAATGTGAACATTCATTAAACAATTTACACTTGGAAAATTTTAATTATTACAAAATATTTTTTTGCATGTGTTAAAAATGTTATTTGTACAAGTCTCAAGTATGATCAGTGGTATGACCAGTGTGAAGCGATAGGATTACCTTAAGCGGGAAGATTTCTCCACCATTTTTGAGATTTAAGGTATGTGTTATTACTACTTTTGGCTGTTATATGTAATCAGAATTCTCCGAAAAATATTATTGCTTGTTCGATCGTATAAAAAAAATGCTGTTTTAACTCAAAATATTTTTTATTTGTATTCAAACAATGGCTTCATTATATTTTTCAATTTAAATGTACAAAAACAGTGATTTACATGTTTATAACATGCCAAGCAAGTTTACTATAAATGTTGTACACAAAATTGTTAAACCTTAGGAATAATATTTTTCCAAATATTTCACTTTTATTTTAAAAAATCATTCCTATTGCAACATAAAATTGATATCACCGTTACACACAAGTAGAGAGGAAATGCTGTGCAACGACTTGGCGTGCATGGTTAAGAAAAAAAGCTCGGCGAAGGAATTCGTCTTCCCGACTGCTTAAGGCGACATTTACAACGATAAAAAAATCGATTTCTTTTTTTTTCTTCTTTAACTATATATGTAGAATATTTTCCAAAAGTTTTAAAGTGAAATTCGAAAAACTTCAAACGTTACAGCCCGTCAACGCTGTGCCTCACCGCTCGGATTCGGAACGGGCGTGAACTTCAAACGCGTTTTTCTCAAAACTGCATTATCGAAATTGGCGTGCAGGATTACTCAAAAACTATTAAGCCGATTGAGTTGGAAATTGGTAGAAATATTGATAATATTGGTACCCTCTACTTGACGAGAATTGTTTTTCAAAAATTGGACAAAAACTACTTTTTTAATCCACATTTTACAGAAATGTTGCGTGAAATGTGGATTTTTTGTAAATGCGTGCCATTTTCTTAAATTTGCATTTTCTTCATTTTAATGACCGTCACGTAGAAACTATACATGTTCTAACTGAAAAAATGTTTGAACTTTTTTGCAAATAAAAGTCTACGGGAAGTTAGACTGCACGTCTCCGCCATTTTTATGATGAATTAATTTTGAAAAATCGTTCAAATAGTTTCCTCGAAAAAATTCACAAAAATGACTTTTTCCGGCTCCTAGGTGTATATCTCCCCGTAAGGACTGCCTTTTGAATATACAAAAAATTTCTGTAAAATCTGAAGCCGATCGATTTAGTTGTTTTTTAGATATTTCGGTCACCGATTCTCAAAAAGTCATTCCGAGAAAAAGGCGTTTAAAGTTTTACGTCGGCTATATACACAGACGGGCAGATCTTCCGATTAACACTCATAACTCCCCCAATTTTCAACGAACCGATTTGAAATTTTCAGAGAATATTTTTGAAAGGTTATATTACAAGAATCCGTTGAAAGCGAAAAATCGATTTTTTCAAAAATTCCAACTAGGTGTAACCCCTTTAATTGGTCCGTTCGTAGCTCTAATTTTTTTGCTCGGTTTCCAGTGTTTGTCCAAAGTGACTTGATGAATTATTTTGGATCGCTTGTGAATGCGGAAGTCGCGGGCATTTCGACAGGCGCGTTTTCCCAAAGCAATCGCAATGAACGATCAAAGTATCGTGTACCATATCCGAACCGATGGAGACCATTCGAGGCCTCGTAGCTTCGTGTACCGTTTCGTCAGTTTGAAAGATGAAAGAGCTCGGTTATTGCGGTACCGAGGGTGCGACAATGAGGACGTTGATTGCGGAGCTTCTCAAGCCTGCGGAAGCTGCGGTGAGGATCTCCGCGAGAAAACGCCATCGACGATCCATGAGAACGCCACCCGCGTGTCGTTGACGTTTGCTCTCATCTTGGCTGGTTGTCCTTTCGGCTCGTGAAAGGGCCTCGCGTATCGCGTCACGCGACGCATCTCAAAACTTCAAAATCCCGGAAGTGCGCAAAGAACGAGCAAAACAGGTGAACAAAAAAAACAAAAAATGGCGGCCAAGGGACGAAAGGATTTTGCGGTGAGAAAATCATGCGAGTGAAAAATGAAAGGGGGGAGGTACCTTTAGGTGAGGATAAAAAATCGCACTGTTGTCGAATATTCACAAGTGAATATCCATAAGTACGAATATCCATAAGTCGAATATCCATAAGTCGAATATCTATAAGTACGAATATCCTTAAGTCGAATATCCATAAGTCGAATATCCATAAGTCGAATATCCATACGTCGAATATCCATAAGTCAAATACCCGTAAGTCGAATATCCATAAGTACGAATATCCATAAGGCGAATATCCACAAGTCGAATATCCATGAGTCGAATATCCATAAGTCGAATATCCATAAGTCAAATACACATAAGTCGAATATCCATCAGTACGAATATCCATAAGTAAGAATATCCATAAGGCGAATATCCATAAGTCGAATATCCATAAGTCGAATATCCATAAGTACGAATATCCATAAGTCGAATACCCATAAGTCGAATATCCACAAGTCGAATATCCATGAGTCGAATATCCATAAGTCGAATATCGATGAGTCGAATATCCATAAGTCGAATACCCAGAAGTCGAATATCCATGAGTCGAATATCCATAAGTCGAATATCCATAAGTCGAATATCGATAAGTCGAATATCCATAAGTCGAATATCCATCAGTCGAATATCTATAAGTACGAATATCCATAAGTACGAATATCCATAAGTCGAATATCCATAAGTCGAATATCCATAAGGACGAATATCCATAAGTACGAATATCCATAAGTACGAATACCCATAAGTCGAATATCGATGAGTCGAATATCCATAAGTATGAATATCCATAACTCTAATACCCATAAGTCGAATATCCAGAAGTCGAATATCGATGAGTCGAATATCCATAAGTCGAATATCCATAAGTCGAATATTCACAAGTCGAATATCCATCAGTCGAATATCTATAAGTACGAATATCCATAAGTACGAATATCCATAAGTACGAATATCCATAAGTCGAATATCCATACGTCGAATATCCTGAAGTCGAATATCCATACGTCGAATATCCATAAGTATATATCCATACGTCGAATATCCATAAGTACGAATATCCATACGTACGAATATCCATAAGTAAGAATATCCATAAGTACGAATATCCATAATTCGAATATCCATAAGTCGAATATCCACAAGTACGAATATGCATAAGTCGAACATCCATAAGGCGAATATCTATAAGTCGAATATCCATAAGTCGAATATCCATAAGTACGAATATCCATAAGTCGAATATGCATAAGTCGAATATCGATGAGTCGAAAATCCCTAAGTCGAATATCCATAAGTGAGTATAGAATAGAAATGAGTGCCAGATATGGCAGGAGGTAGATTTAAGTGAGTTTGTTTGGGTTCCTCTATACTCACTTTTCCTCTGACTCACGCCATTTCTGGCACTCATTTCTCCTCTATACTCACTTATGGATATTCGTATTTATGGATTAAGCGAGGATAAAAAATTGCACTGCCGTCGAATATCCATAAGTGAATATGCATAAGTTGAATATCCATAAGTCGAATATCCATAAGTACGAATATCCAGAAGTATGAATATCCATAAGTCGAGTATCCATAATTGAATATAGAGTAGAAATGGGTGCCAGAAATGGCGGGAGATAGAGATAAGTGAGTTTGTTTTGGCTTCGTTTGGGTTCCTCTATACTCACTTTTCCTCTACCTCCTACCATTTCTGGCACTCATTTCCACTCTATACTCACTTACGAACATTCGTATTTATGGATGTTGACTTATGGATATCCGACTTATGGATGCTCGTTCGTGTGGATATTCGGTTATGAAAATTCGACTTATGGATCTTCTACTCCAATAAAAAATTGCTGATTTTCATGATTTTTTTTTTTTAGAAGAAAAGATTTCGTCACCAATTTTTAGACTAAGGGCAAATTTTATTGATACTTTTAACTGTTAGGTGGTATTTTTTTATTTTGTTAATCTGTGAAAATGGCGGAGTGATGGCACCCCGAGAAGAAATATTGTCAGGCTGCCCTGACTTTTGGGTCGGCCCTGATCACGCCGTAGTACGGAGGCTTTACCTACCCGGCTGGTTTTAGACGATGAACAGTTAAACGAATTAACCGGGCCGGGTAGCAATTCCGAACTTTGAATGCTCCGGCGGTTTAAAATACCGAATTTTGATATTCCGAAATTCGAAGTCAGGCTTGTTTGAAATTCCGAACTTAGAATTATCAGAATGCTTAAAACTCTGAAAGATTAAAACAACACAAAAATTTTACACGAAAGACCAAAACTCCCAAAGTCTGAACACCGTCAAAATAATTCGGCTATCGAAGTTTCAAAAGTTTCAACATTTTCAATAAATCGATTAATTCTTTCAAGATTTTTTTTCTTATTAAGAAATCATTTTGCGTCAATTTTGAAATTTGTCTAGACAATGTTATACGTTCTACATCATTTAAAGATAACTGTGTAGACTTTCGCTGACATGATCTTGACATGGGGGCCGGGTTGAAATTCCGAACTTTGAATACCCCGAGGGTTTAACATTCCTATTTTTAATGTTCCCAAATTACAAGGTTCGTCAAGATCATGCCAGCGGAAGTCTACAGAGTTGACCGTAAATGATGTAGAACGTATGACATTGTCTAGACAAATTTCAAAAGTGACGCAAAATCACTTCGTAATGAATAAATAAATCTTGAAATAATTCGTCGATTTATTAAAAATTTTGAAACTTTTGCAAGTTCCATAGCCGAATTATTTTGACGGTGTTTAGATTTTCGGAGTTTTGGTTTTTCGTGTAAAATTCTTTTGGAGTTTTGAGCGTTCTGATCATTGAAATTTCGGAATTTCATCCCGGTCCCGAATTAACGACTTGCATAAATTCGCTTGATGCGGCTACCTTCGAGCAATCATCATATTACTGGAACTATATACAGTTTGGCGCCTTTTAGATGCCTAACCTCTTATCAAACACTAGACGAACTATATATATTAACGCGTCGTCAAAACGCCAAGACAAATTGTCTACTCCATGCATACGTTTTTTATTATTCCTAATATTTTATTTATTCGTAATCAATCTGGAATTCGTTTTCATCTGTTAAAAAAAAAAAAATTGATCGAATCCACTAAATGTATCTGTCAACTTTGTGTTTGATTTAAATTAAATAGAATTCTCGTAGAGACGAACATTTTGCTATTTGATTGAATCAATAGTCTGCCTTTATTCCCATACACACATCGAAGGGGTGGAGGGTAGAGAGGGAGAGAGAGAGGAATATACACTACCGGCCAAAAGTTTCCGGACACTTCAGATAATTGCAAAACTTTCGATCACTTTGAATAATTGCAAAATTATATTAGAATAATATAATTAATTTTACAGTGCTATATAATATCTTCGTAAAATAATAAATGAAATGAACTATATTTTTCTAACATTATTTGGCAATGATGCAGTGATCAAAAATTTTGCAATTATTTGAAGTGTCCGAAAACTTTTGGCCGGTAGTATATATATATATATATATATATATATATATATATATATATATATATATATATATATATATATATATAGGTTATGTTTGAAAAATGTATAGCACGATATTCGATAAAACTCCCTAATTATCATAATGGTATCAACTAATTAATACAGTTTATGTGATACAACAAATCATTATAGGAATCCATGTGGTCTCTCATCCCGTATCTGCGACTAACAAGGAAAGGTTGGGAGATTGATATCTCCGATTTTTATGAAATTTGGTATGCTTGTAGAATGGGTTAAAATATGCGACACGTATTTTTTTATATCTGCGGAACCCGATTTTTAAGGGTTGAAACGCACCCTCAAAAATTGGGGTGTTTTTCGTTTTTCATCGATTTAACGTTTTTTAACGTTTAACGTTTTAACTGTACGAGATATGAAAAAAAAATTGAAATTTCTTCAATGTTTATTTTTTCGTGTACTATACATTGGAGATGAGAACGATAACGTTATCGACGAAAACCCAAAAACACCCCTATTTTCGAGGGCACGTTTCACCCCTTAAAAATCGGGTTCGGCAGACTTAAAAAAATTCTACGAACATGAAAAATTTCATTGAAATCGGAAGAAATATACTTGATTTAAATAGATCCTATTTGGATTATTTTTTTTGCCCTTGCAATGAAAAACGTGACGAGATGGTGGTTCCCGAAGCAACAGCGAACTTCTCTCTTCGGACTGCATTTCAGCCCTTCACTTTTTACCCCGATCAAGCCTTGATTTGTTGACCTGATCAAGCTGTGATTTTCCACCCTTACCAAATCGAAGTCATGGATTACATTTCAAAACGAATCAGAGATTGATGAAAAATTCTGATGAAGACCTGAAAAAAATCATGATCCATGATCCGGGCCTCCTTGTAGCCTCCTTGTAGATTTCTATTCGGAACGGTCTTCTAAATTGCATTTTTAAGGGGTCTTCTCACTTTAGACCCTGAAGAAGGCTATTTTCATGCATTTTTTGTGACAGGTTTATATTGTAGATATTGATATAAAAGTTGTTACACTCAATAAATACACTTTCGAAAAACATTTTTAAAAAAGATTTTTAATGTATTCATGTAACCCATGCAAACTTTAAACGCGTTTTTCTCAAAACAATTTTTTTCGACTGTTGTTGATAAAACCTTTGAAACTACTCAACCGATCCTTTTCTTAATTTGAACCCCATATTCTTTACAACTATAGCTATAGCGCATATAAAGGATTTTTTTTTAATTTTGATATTTACAATTTTTTGCCAACAACGGTGGAAAAGACGTTTTTTTTTACTGGCCGCCATTTTGTTATTCATACATATATCAAAAATCGCATGAAATGCGCTATAGCCATTAACATACTGAATATAAAACCGTTTGATTTTTTTGCTTCGGATGATCGATCTCCGAGATTTCATCAACAGTGCAGACCAACAATATTTTAGGACCTATTTTCAACTATCATTTTCGTCTACAAATCGTGACTTAAATAAATAAATAACATTTTTAATGCATTTCGACAGTGTATTTATTAAGTGTAACAACTTTGATATCAATAGTTTGAAAACAGCCTCTTTTTAGCGTATAAAGTGAGAAGACCCCTTAAAACCGACGTGACGTATAGCTAAAAAACTAACGACAGATTCTGATGAAATTTGCACCAAATATTTCTAAGTCTATTGGGTAAAATATAACGCCAAATGTTTCTGAAAATTAGAAGAAAAAAAACAGTATTTTTTTATTAAAAAATGTAGCTACTTTTTTCGGAAAATTCGAAGATTAAAAAAATACCCTGCAACACCCAAAAGTAGTAAAAAAAAAAACATACCCCAAGTCTCAAAAACGGTGAAGAAATCTTTCCTCTGAGCAAAAAAAAATCATGAAAATCAGCAATTTTTTCCTCGCCCGAAGGTATCTCTCCCCCCTTAAGTGATATTAATGAAGAATAATTAATTAGGGAGTGGCAAGCGAGAGGGTTACCGCAGTGGCTTCCGCCCTCGTCCCTTTCTCGACGCTGCTTAGCCCTCAGGGATGTATTCCTGTAATTGTCAAGTGGGAGTTGAGTTGATATTAATGGTGGCGCTGTGGGATTCTCAAAGTGTATCTACCTAGCCGGGAACCCGCGAAGCACTCGCCCCCGGAGGTGATTGCTCCAAAGCATTTCTAATTATTGAGCGATGCTTGTTCGGAGAAGCTCTGCGAGTATTCGTGGCACATAGGACGAAGCTTCAATCGTTGGCATTCCAACCCATTCGATAGCATGGAGGTCAGGATGACCTTCAACCAAAAGTGTACTTGTAAGCTCTGACCAGAGGTCACGGGAGTAAAATTAATGCGGGCTAATCGAACTAAGCGATCACCTGTAAGGTCAAGGTCAAGCCGATGGGGCCCGATTGTTTTGACGATTTGTAATTCGACCTCTACTTGACCGGCCGCGCTCACGTTTGACCTTCACTTGACCGGCCGCGCTCACGTATGACCTTCACTTGACCGGTTTGCCCTCACGCATGTCCTTCACTTGACCCGTTGCGGTCCCGTATGACCTCCACTTGACCATGAAGCTTCAGCTGGAGTTTTGTATCGACATGTCAAATAATTCAGCTGTCACTCCTAACGAGGGATCGTTATTGGCGATGCTTAATGAATACACGCTGTCTGGACAAGATCATTGTCAGGACAAGAGTGAGGTTTGCTTAGGGTATAAACATTTTTCTTTCCGTACGTCATGACAAAAATTAGATGTTACATTTGTCACCCGAGTTGCTTAGTTGGAGTCCCTGCCTTATCACTTATCTGAGGACACGCTCTCTCTACTCTCTCTCTCTCTCTCTCTCTCTCTCTCTCTCTCTTTCTTTCTCGTTCCAAATTAAACTGGTCGCATCATCATTAGGCGACTGCTGGAACACTCTTCGTATTTTCGGTCCTCCTCGTACCCCGACACGCGCGTGTGCACGACTTCCTGGGATACTCGGGAGGGCATATTTTCATTAACAAAGATGCACTTAACGACTCTACCGCTGGTAGCTCCAATAAATCTCACGACGCTGCTGCTGCGTGTCAGGAAGTTCTCCTTCGAAAGAATAATCGGATCGACTTGTTCTCGCTTTTGGCTCTCTCTCTTTCTCTCTCTCTCTCTCTCTCTCTCTCTCTCTCTCTCCCTTTCTCTCCCTTTATCCCCCTCTTTGTATCGCATATATTCTTGACATATTGCGCAAGCATACAATTAAAATAATCGTTCATTAAATTAACGACTTCCTCATTTCTTTCCACAAACATGTGTCATTCAGTTTTAGATTATTTATTTTTAACGATAACTCAAAGGTTATGAAAAAATAATAATGATGGTGATAATAATAACAATTATAATTCAAAGTTAATAGCAAATGACAATAGTTATAGCATAAAAGTAAACAATAAAAACCAATGCAATGAGCGAGAGAGAGAGAGAGAGAGAGAAATATAATAATAGTAACAGTAATGATAATGACGATGGTGATTAAAAAATATCAATAAAGGTTATTCTAATAATAACAACAATTGATGATATCGGTTATCATCGATAGTTTATCCACAATAATATTCATAATAGTTAAAATAATAATAGATGAAAGTATCGAAACGGGAATTTTTTTTACATCGCGTAATAATGACAGGACGGATTTATCGATCCTAATCGCGGTCTCAGGTTTCTCACATAAGTTCCGTCTTTTCCACGAATTTTTTTCGTTCTTCCGTTTTTTCTCCAAGTCCGTAAAAGCTTTCGCATTAGGCACTCGAGGCGAAGTTTTTTTGAATAAGAAATGCGCAGGGAATCGAATGAGGATATACTCGGGAGCTTTCCGACGATGAGCTTTATGAAAATGAGATAAAGATTGAGCGCGGCTAATGTAAGACAGGAGGGGCGGAGGGGGGCTTAGCTCGTGGCAAAAGGGTGCGAGAGAGTATAAGCAAGCTCGACGGACGAAGCATCAATCTTTGAAATTCGAATTTGCGCACGAGCAATTAGGCTCCGGCGTCCCGAAAAGGTTGCTCGGTGGTTTTTTTTGGCCGGATTCCCGGGGGTACTCGCTTTTCGAAAATACCGCTTTTTGGGCAAGTGTACCGTCACGGGGGTGAAATAATTCGGGTTTTCACAGGGAGGGGAGTGTAATGCAGCACGTAACACGCTATCTATATTTTAATCAGTCATAATTAAATGAATATTTCATCTCGTGTTCGAAAAGCACCGGAGCCTACCTCGAGCTCGGTACGGGCTTCATCGTGGGCTTTTCCCCATAAATGCGCGGCTCAGGAAGGGGAAGGGAGAAGGAAAAGGGAAAACCGAAAGGGTTT
>OZ023318.1:2525608-2573108 GCA_964007375.1 Ophion obscuratus
AGAGAGGAGAGAGAGAGAGAGAGAGAGAGAGAGAGAGAGAGAGAGAGAGAGAGAGAGAGAGAGAGAGGAGAGAGAGAGAGAGAGAGAGAGAGAAGAGAGAGGAGAGAGAGAGAGAGAGATGACGAATGAGCAAGGGTTGTGCTTGGCGCGTCCTTCGTACGAAAGGGGTTGCTCCCAATTGGGGACGTTGGGAAGAGCGTTGCGAAAACTAAGGGTGTTTCACCCCCCCCCCCCCCCCCCCCCCACCTCCCTGTCGTGAGACGAGATAGAGAACACCGAGCAATACACGATCGAGAAGAACGTGAACCGAGTGCCTGCGAGCTGGATGCGACTGAGGGATAGAAAAATGGACGAAATACATATTTTTTCGACGTTTTTCGAACGGTGTTGTGATTTGTTTATAAATCGAAATAAAAAATCAATCCATTGCAGTATAACATTGAAAGGAGCAAAACTCATGAATCCCTTTAATCCGCATAGACTAACACTTTTTTTTTTTCCTTTTTGTTTTAACTTTTGGTACATTATATTCTTCCGTGGTGAACGTTCGATAAAATATACTTAAGGGGCGATTGTCTTTTTTCTCGCAAAATTTACCGCTTTTTGGGAATTTTTTTGTGAAGAAAGTATACAACGGAAAACTTGTGAAACTTGGCATATCGTTTTATTGATCTGTTTACTACATACAAAAAAATGTTTAAACAATTTCATCAAAAAATCCGCCTCCCACCCCCCTCGACGCGCGATGGTCCTTTTTTGATGGTGTGCACGATTACAGCCTTCACGTTCATCCTGCAACAAAAACCCAAAAAGCATTTTACTTTAGACACATATAGCTATCGTTCGATGAAGGGAAAAAAAAATTGACGATTTGGTGACGTTTTGAACTTGAAGTATCGATTTTTTCGAAAAAAATTGATCGATTTTTTGTTATAAGTAAAAAACTATTAAACGTATTGCTTTTTTGCTTCATCAAACGATAAAAGGATGTCAGCTGAGCATTTTGTCCAAATTTGAAGGCAATCGGTTGAATAGTTTTTGAGAAATCGTG
Source organism: Ophion obscuratus (assembly GCA_964007375.1). NCBI lineage: Eukaryota > Metazoa > Arthropoda > Insecta > Hymenoptera > Ichneumonidae > Ophion > Ophion obscuratus. The sequence goes on from OZ023318.1 coordinate 2,526,660, forward strand.
CACACCATCAAAAAGGACCATCGCGCGTCGAGGGGGGTGGGAGGCGGATTTTTTGATGAAATTGTTTAAACATTTTTTTGTATTTAGTAAACAGATCAATAAAACTATATGCCAAGTTTTCGTTGTATACTTTCTTCACAAAAAAATTCCCAAAAAGCGGTAAATTTTGCGAAAAAAAGACAATCCCCCCTTAAAACGTTCGTCTGCTATTATATATATGTATGTATCTGTATGTGTATATATATATATATATATATATATATATATATATATATATATATATATATATATATATATATATATATATATATATAGATATATAGATAGATATATATATATATATATATAATATATATATATATATATATATATATATATATATATATATATATATATATATATATATATATATATATATATATATATATATATATAGATAAATTTCATAAGTAATGCAAGTAAATAAAAATGATAAAAAATGAGAGGCTTTCTAAACATATTTTGTAGCGATATTTGTATGAACGTCTTCAATTTATCTATTAATTTTTTTCGTATGTAAAATAAAATTCAACATATAAATTTGAGTCCTCTATCAAGATGTAGCCGTGAATAATTTTCATAAACGACTCTAGTTTTAAATAAATAAATGAACGTTCATATATGTATATAATATGAGACAACAATTGAAAGAATTTATATCGTGAGTCAACTACACAAAAGTATAATTTAGAAACGGAAAAAAATGAATTCTTCTATAAAATGTTACTACACACGCGCACATACACCCACACACACACACACACACACCCATATATATATATATATATATATATATATATATATATATATATATATATATATATATATATGGCTGTGTATATATATATATATATATATATAATACATGTTCATGTGAATAATATCGAACTGCCGAAACAACGCGACGTTCTCCGCCATTAAATAATTACTTTAAGCGCAACGAATCGAGAGACAGGAATGTCGAAATGTTGTGTCCCTTCTTCTGCTATTCGGAACTCTTGCAGAATTGACCACCCCGACATATTTCACGTGTATACATTGCCGTTCTCCCCAAGCAATACGAAAATACATGCAGCAAATGTACGGGGCTAGATGATAGTGTCCCGAACGAAATAACAAAAAAAAAAAAGATAGAAGGAAACGTCCGCATATAATGAGACGTCTTTCCCAACGGAAAGTTTGCCCTATCGTACATCCGTCTCTCTCGTTTTCTTTCTTCATCCTTTTTCTGCCCCATTCAGTTATCGACTTTTTGTGCTCTGCCCCTATATCTCCTACGCTGTCCCCGGCCATCGTTCCATGCAAGATTTACTTCAACCACCTTCGTGTTGTACGCGATACTGTGCATGAAAGTTTTTCCGTTTTTTTTCTGCTTCTTATTCTTTTTTTTTCCACAACGCCGACTGGTCAATAAGTTGGTATAAAATTCACGCGATATTCCACGTAGAGCTGAAACAAAATGAATATTTAACAAAAAGGGCATCTCCGCACCGCGACTTCTGTATTTTTGTTCTTCGTAACTTTCACGGTATCAATAATTTAGAGGGTTTGACGATTTTATAGCGAGCTAAAGTAAGTTTACTCCATGTTTTGTGATGTGAGGGGATTTTTGAATTATTTTTATTTTCGCGTCAGTGATGGAATAATGAATGAAAAACATTTCGATCAAACCATGTTTTTACAAGCTAGAGAGTACTTTCACTCCGTTCCATTTCGCTCTTAGGCAATTTTCTAATTATTCGTAATGTTACGTCAGTGAAGAAAAAATTTATAGGAGATATTTGAAGGCCATACAATTTTTTTGCAAGCCAAAGTAATTTCCTTCCCTTCTATTTCGCTCTTGCGCAATTTTTGATTTATTCGTAACGTTACGTCAGTGAAAAAAGAATTAATGAGAGATATTTGGAAGGCCAAACAATATTTTTTTGCAAGCTAAAGTCATTTTTCTCCTTTTTTTGTTCTTACGGAATTTTTTAGGTGTTCGTACGGTTACGTTAGTGAAGGAACAATTGATGAAAAATATTGAAAAGATTAAACTGTTTTGTGTACAAGCCAAGTAAGTACCCACCTTTTTTCCTCTTCGGCAATTTTCGAATTATTCGTCATGTTACTTCAGTAAAGAACGAATCAATAAACCGTATGTGGAAGACCTAATAATTTGTTTGCTAGCTGAATTAATTTCTCTCCCTTCGATTTCGATATCGGGCAATTTTCCAATTCTTCATATCCAATTCACCGATTAATTAAACAATTGATTAAGAATATTTGGAAGATCCAACTGTTTTTTTGCAAGCTAAAGCCCTCCCTTTTTTTCTGTTAGGCAATTCTTCAATTATTCTTAATTATTCTTAATTATTATAATGGATTATTTTCGAAAAAAAAAATAAGAGGAAAAAATGGGCCCACGATGAGACTAGTCTTAAAAATCATAGAATGGGTCGCTCTATTTTAAATAATTAAAAAAAAAAAAAAATTGCAAGAGTCAATCGTCTTTTCAAAAAATAGTTTTCCCTTCGAAGCATAAAAAAACGTTGACATTGATAATTGATAATTTTATCATATTTTTTAGCAAAAGTATGCTTTAAAATTAAAATAAAAGTAAAGAATGACATTTGTCGATATATCAATTAGTTCAGGAGTTATCATCGTTTAAATGTTTCCAAAATTCCAAAATCGATATTTTTTCGAAAATCATAACTCCTCAAAGAGAAGAGAAAAAAATCAAAAAATTGGTGTGGATATTCCTTTCATGGGGTACAATTTGACAACAAAAAAAATCAGGCAAACGAAAAATGGTCGGGGTCACCGACTAGATGAAAGGCCGTGGAATGTCCCATCAATGTCCTCCCAACAAAAATACCCATACAAACCCAAACAAAAACAAACATACCCAAACAAAGCCATCGCACATCGTCTAAAATCCCGTTAGGGGTTATCCTGAAACATTAAAAGGAAGGTTTGTGCAAAAATTCAGCTTGATGAGGGGGTTTAGCTTGATGAAGGGGGTGTGAGGTTCGGAACCTTGCCCAAAAGGAGGCCCAACAGGATTAAAAGCAATGCGGAGGCGAGTGTTGCTCTCGAGGCTAGAAAAGCGCGATACATGTTTTTCACTTTCGCCGAGTACTAAAAATACACTGGACACACTGCTGTAACTGCTCTTAAGGTCGGGAGTTCGATCCCCTCATGAGGGAAAATACACTGCTATTTCTAGAATATCGCGAGGAAGGCTATCCCTCCGCTAGCTGCGTCGTGCTCGTATCAGCCGTGTGTTCGGAGCCACCAATAAACCGTGCATACACACATTTTCCCCGTTCGTATTCTTACGCCTGGTACACGAGCCCGGCCGGCTTTCTGCCCGCTGGTGCATTCAACTTTGGTATTCCACTAACTCCAGTGACGAGTTTTAGTGCCTCGGACCGATCATGCTCCTTTTTTCGTAAACCGACGAAGGTCGTTGTCGTTGAAAGAAAAAAAAACGTGCCATTTCTGATGGTGAGTCAATAGTTTGTATTGGCCCGTTTGGGGGACCGAAACGATTTGAGCTTTTTTGTCACCTGGCTCGAAATTCTTTATTTATTGACAATTTCTCGAGGTTTTGACAACATATTATTCACTGGTGATTGCGCAAATTTGTTTTCTCTGACGTTTCGTTTATGAATGCTGTGAATATTTATTTATGTTTAATTCATTAATAGTTGTTTGTAGGTTTATTTTCATTTATTTCGAAGAACTTTGTTTCATTATTCGTTTATAAGTGAGTGCTCGAGTTTTGCACGGGTAGAAAAGCTCTATTCATTTATAATAATTACTCTAGCTTTTAAAAAATATTACTAGCGATGACCCAAATTGTTTTTCTGACCTCGTCAATCGATGCTGTGGATTGTATTGATTCTTGATTCATTAATAGTTGCTTGAACACTCATTTTTATTTATTTTTCGATAAAGGCAGAAGTACTTTGTTTCAATATTCTTTTATCAGTGAGTGCTCGCGTTTTTCCTGTATAAAAAAGCTCTCTTCATTTATTAATAATTTTTCGAGCTTTAAAAAAATTTTATACGCCGATAATTGCTCTACTTAATTTTTCTGACGTTTCATCGATGAATTCTGTAATATTTATTGGTTTTAATTCATTTTTAGCTGCTTGTACGTTTATTTATCTATTTATCATTAATAGCTGAAGTCTGAGTAGAAAAGCTCTCCTTGTGCATTGACAATTTCTCGGGTTATTGTCGAATTTTATTCACCGATAATTGCTCAGCTTTTTTGTTTGTCGCTCCACTGACAAATCCGGTGATATTTATTTTTTTCACATTCATTCATAATTGTTTATATATTTTTTTTGTTTATCAATAATGGCTGATGGATTTTATCTTATTATTATTTTTTTTTATCAATAAGTGCTCATGTTTCTATTTATTTTTAGTTATCAACGAGAACTCGAGGACTCTTGCTCTTCATTCATCAACATTCGCTCGAACACTTATTTATGTAATATTGACAATGTCTCTGACAAAATTCTCGACACGCTTGCACTTTTTTAGTCTCTTTCCAACGCCTATTTTTCGCAATTCCACCAGCCTTTTTCCCCCCTCATTGCCCGACTCATGGGCATGTAAAAAAAGGGCTGTACCAATCGAAGGGTCACTACGAGAGTGCCGCTATCGCGAGAATGATTTCAATTCGGGGAATAATAAAGCTTCACGGAAGTTACGAGGCACCCCCCTTAATTGCGACCCATTCTTCTCTCCGTCATTCAATCTCTTCGAATTGACGAAGAATGTAGGGCAGTCCACCCCTCCGCTTTTGGGATGAGGATCATTGGACGTCAGTGACAACCACTCGAATACAACACGACGAGAGTATCAACAGCGGTGCATCCTCGACGTGGCTTAACTTTTTTCAGCGCTGCTTTCTGCAGGTTTCTTTTGGAAAGGCTTATTGGCAGGGGGAACGAGCATGTGTACAGACGACGAGGCTGCTTATCCGCGCATTAATTAAATTAATTAAGTCCAATTAGTAGTCTGCTTGCCCCCCTCTCTCTTTCTTTTTATTCCCCTCCTTCACCCGCCACTTTGTACATACTTTGTGTATGACATATTGCGAAAAGATAATTAAAATAACTCTTCATTCAACAACTAGATCCTCATTTCGGTCCATGAATGTGACACTTAGTTCTGCTTTATTATTTGATGGTTCTGAACATAATAACAATGACGATAGGGATGAGAACAACGACAATTATAATACAAAACCAATTATCACTAACGATAGTGATAATGTAATAGTGAATCATAACAACAAATTACATAAAAGAGGAAAAGGTAATCATAATAATAATAAGAAAAAAATTAAAGTAGTAATAATACTAATAACAAGAGTAACAAAACCAACCACAACAATAATATACATAAATAATAACAATAATAATAATAGTAAATAATAACGACGACGGCAACAACAACGACAATAACAACAACGACGACGTCAACAACAACAACAACAACAACGACGACGACAACAGCGATAACAACGACAACAACAATAACAACGACAACAACAATAACAACGACAAAAACAATAACAATGACAAACAACAATAACCACGACAACAACAACAACAACAACAACAACAACAACGACGATGTCAACAACAACAACAATAACAATGACAGCAACAATAACAACAACAACAACGATGTCAACAACAACAACATCGACGACAACAACAACAACAACAACATCGACGACGACAACAACAACAACATCGACGACAACAACAACATCGACGACAACAACAACGACGTCACCAACAACGACGTCAACAACAACAACAACGGCAACAACAATGACGACGGCGATTACGACAACAACAACGACGACGACAACAGCAATAACAACGACAACAACAACAACAACGACAAAAACAATATCAACGACAACAACAATAATAATGACAACAACAATAACAATGACAAGGACAACGACGACAACAACAACAACGACGATGTCAACAACAACAACAACAAACCCAAACAATAACAATGACAAAAACAATAACAACAATAACAATGACAGCAACTATAACAACGACAACAACAACGATGTCAACAACAACAACAACATTGACGACAACAACAACGACGTCAACAACAACAACAACAACAACAGCGACGTCAACAACAACAACACCAACAGCGACATCAACAACAACAACAACAACAACAGCAACAGCAACAACAACGGCAACAACAATGACGACGGCGATTACAACAACAACAACAACAACAACGACGATAACAACAACAACAACGACGACGATAACAACAACAACAACGACGACGATAACAATAACAACAACAACAATGACGTTTGTGTTTTTTAAATTATAATAATAATGATAATGACTCTTTCTATCTCCTCCTCCCTCGTTCTCTTTCACTATTGCTCTCCATTTCTCTCTTACGTCGAAGCCTCAACGCGTTCACCAAACCGTGACGCTGTTCCGCCACTCGCATAGGCAGTTTTGTAATTACCCAAAGACCTAAGGGTGGTTACAATTTTGTTGCGCCCTTCGAAAATTCGACGTAAATGATCGCAACTGTTTCCGGCAAATGTTCACGCTCTCTGAGATCCGAGCTTTCCATTTCGTGGCCCGTAGAAATTTGAGCAACAATTTTTTCGCTCGCAGAAATTCGAAGCACTTTTGTCGCGGCCTGCAAGTGTTCGCGGCAATTTCATTCATCGACGAAATTTGGAGAATTTTCGTTGTGGCTCGTGGAAACTTGAGTCACATATTTCCAGCTGGTGGAAAAAAAGTGAGAGACACATTTTATTAGGGTTCGCACATAGAAATGTCGTGTGAATTAGAGTGGCGAAAAAAAACGTTCGACAAAGAGGAATACCATGGACGACGTTGGTCGGATTATTCGCTGCCGAAAAATAAAAAGAAGGAAGCGACACGTGAGATCCAAACGTGTGGAAGAAAAGTCAAGAAATTTTTATTCTTTTTTCTGTTTGCATTTTTTTCAATACGAGGCAGCAACATGTCGTTCGCGTCGACTAGACCATACGTTTATCTTGCGGAGAGTGAGTTACGTTGAATAAACAAACGATAACGAGGCCAGAAACGAGCGAATAAAAGTCTTTTAATTGCCGAAATAAAAAGAGAGAGGGAGAGAAGACGGAAAGAAGCGTAATAAAGTTGGGGAAAAAAAGTGAGAGTGCAGTGGCACCGTATGAGGAAAATAAGTGAGCCAACGTTGTCATTCTTTTTTTTTTGGTGCTCTCATCCTCGTCTTACTCTGCTTCTTCGTCATCTGCCTCTCTCTCTCTCTCCCCCTCCCGCCCCTCCCTCTCTCCTGCGAGCTTCTAATTAAAGCAACCGAAATAGAAGTCACGATGAAACACAAGAATTGGCAATCCACGAATTTGCACCCACCTCTCTCTCTCTCTCTCTCTCTCTCTCTCTCTCTCCTCTCTCTCTCTCTCTCTCCTCTCTCTCTCTCTCTCTCTCTCTCCCCCCCTCTCTCTCTCCCCCCTCTCCCCCCTCTCTCCCCCTCTCCCCCCTCTCTCCCCCTCTCCCCCCTCTCTCCCCCTCTCCCCCCTCTCTCCCCCCTCTCCTCTCCTCCCCCTCCCCCCCCCCTCTCTCTCTCTCTCTCATCTCTCTCTCTCTCTCTCTCTCTCTCTCTCTCTCTCTCTCTCTCTCTCTCTCTCTCTCTCTCCTCATCTCTCTCTCTCTCTCTCTCTCTCTCTCTCTCTCTCTCTCTCTCTCTCTCTCTCTCTCTCTCTCTCTCTCTCTCTCTCTCTCTCTCTCTCTCTCTCTCTCTCTCTCTCTCTCTCCTGCTGCCCCTTTCTCCAGTGCATAATGTATCCGGCATTCTGTTTATCGTGACGAAGCTCTTGCAAATGAAAAAGAGTACATGCTCTCTCGGCAAGTGAATAGTCTCGCGATTACGGTGCCATGGAGCTTCGAGCTTTTCGTTTGATGTTCTCCACCCTCTCGCCCTCCCTATCTCTCGTTCGCGGTAAACTCGAGGCAAAAACTACACGAAAGACCTCGTTTTCTTCGATCCTCCAAGGCGAGGCAATAATACCTCAGGCCCAACCGAGTCCATATTTCTACGCTTTTTTTTCTCTCCGTTTGCCTCCCCGTTTCATTTTTACGTTTCTCTCTTTTGGCGAGCCGAGTTACGAGTTCGGTGGGGCTCAAAAGTTGGTGTTGACTCGTTATCGCCACGAAGTATTCTCTTTTTATTTCGCCTTCTTATTTCTGGCTTATTAGTGTACGCGTGGCTGATGCTGCTGGGCTGCAAAGAAAGAAACAAAACGTCGAGACATACCTACCTCGCGACTCGTTGACATTACACGATTAAATTTATTCGCTCGAATATATTTCTCCGAGCGTGGAGAGAATAGAAAAACAAACATCACTCGTGCCATTTCAAAAGAGACATCGATTGTTCCTGTATGTGGGATTTTTTTCCTCGCAGGCATTTTTTTTCTTCCCCTTAAGGAATGGCTTTAGGCGGGAAAAAAATTTGCTGATTTTCATGATTTTTTTTAAAGGCAAGATTTCTTCACCCATTTTGAGACTCACTGTACGTTTTTTTTACTACTTTTGGCTGTTACATGTTATTTTTTTATTGATATTTAAAAATGGCGGAGGTCTTTTTTGATGCATTTTCAAAACTGGCGTGGCGTATAGCAAAAAAAACTGATCGACCGATTCTGACGAAATTTGGTATTAATCTTTCCAATTTTATTGTCTAAAACATGACCCTAAATGGTATTGAAAAAAAGGGGCCGGGTTGAAATTTCGAACGTTAAAGGCTCCGACGGTTTCAAATTCCTAATTTTAATGTTCCACAATTCACGATGGGGCCGGGTTGAAATTCCGAACTTTGAATGATCCGAACGCTCAAAACTCCGAAACAATGCTACCCCGAGAAATCAAAAGCCCGAAAGAATTTAACACGAAAGCCGAAAACTCCGAAAATCTAAACACCGTCGAAAATAATTCGGCTATGGAAGTTGTAAAAGTTTCAAAATTTTCAATAAATGAAGAGTTATTCTAAGATGTTTTTTTTTAATTACGAAGTGATTTTGCATCAATTTTGAAATTTATCTAGACAATGTGATACGTTCCACATAATTTACAGTCAACTGTTCAGACTTTCGCTGGCATGATCTTGACATTGGGGCCGGGTTAAAATTTCGAACTTCGAATGGGCTGACGATTTAAAGTGCCTAATTTTAATGTTCCGAAATTACAAGGTTCGTCAAAATCATACCAGCGATAGTCTACACAGTTGACTGTAAATTATGTAGAACGTATAACATTGTCTAGACAAATTTCAAAATTGACGTAAAATATTTTATGTATTATAAATAAATATATAAATATTTTCGTTAAATACTTTCCATTTTATTAACAATTTAAGGCATACATTTTTATCAAAATCGATTTTTTTTTAGAAGCCGCCATTTTGTCAAAAAATATTATTTTGCTTATTCCTTCGATCAAATTCAAGATAAACCATTATATTAACGAAATATTTTTGGTTTTTGGATCTTAGATGATCCAGTCGAGAGATATCGTGCTTACCGCAAGACGCCTTTTTTAAGAGGTACTCCCGAAGATCAGCTATAGCAGATAATTATTTTTACAAATAAAAAATGTTAAAATATAGTTAAAAGTTACCATGATATATGTACAAATGTTTACGTTAATATATTTGAAGGTCTTCTCAAGAAAAATTCTGAAAAAATCGATCTTGTTGGGCCTCCTGATTGTATATAACCCCTTAAGGTTTTTATGGGGTTAGCCGTCGGGGGTGAAGTGAGAGCGGAGCGCTCTATGCTTATGCACGGAGCCGATTGACTGTTTCCAACTATTAGCTTCCAAATAATCGTCATATCAAACGTGCGTTTTCGAAATATTTTTCTACATCTATTTGTAAAAAATATACATTTTTGAATATTCGGTGATTAAGAGTTTTCATTACTTTGGATAATTATTTTCTATAACTTTTTCTCGCTCATTTAATGCGAAACGAATTGGCAACGTTGTAAATCGTGGTATATCACAATGCCCAGGTTGGCCGAAGTGTCGCGAAGACATATGCGCCCCTGTCCTAACCTCAATATCGGCCAAATAGGAGCTGTCAAAAAAGAATATCGGTCCGAATAAAAAAAAATTCGCTTGAAACGAAAAGTGTGTACTAAAATAAATTTATATATACATTGATATGTAAAATAAAATTATTTATATATAAAATAAAAAAATTTTAATAATTTTTCGATATTCCCAAAAAAATGTGTGTTCGAAAAAAAATCCGCGTTATTTTGTCTTTGCCTAGAAATGTTTAGCAATGTATAATTTCTGAACATAGCTATCACATTAATATTAAGTAATTATTACTGATTAAGAGAATAAGTATGACTGCACAGTCTAATATTTGGTGTGCTTGATTTTCACACAAATTCGCTATTAAAAACATTAATAATTTTATAACGGTAGTGTGAATCCTCATTTTCACGGTACCAAGGGTCCGGTAATTAGTCGAACCGTACCTATTTTTTCAGCTCACTGGTAACATTTACTTAGCAGATATTAATGATGTACAAAAAAAATGATCGGGAGTTTTCCATAAGCGCATTGTAATTAGCCCACGAAATACGTCGAGTTGGCGATTTTTTTTTTTTGAAAATCGGTACTGTGGATTGTATTCAAACGGCACAGGATGATCAGCAGAGGAGTTATAAAGGTTCAGAAAAAAATTCATCTCGGTGGTAACATGTTGACTTAACCCAATAACAACCTTAAGGAGGTACGGTGATGACCACGCTAGTAAACTAAGAGCCTATTTTTCGCCATAATACCGCTACGTTTTAGACATATGTGTGTGGCCTATATTTCGAGAAATATTTTTTAAGTATTGAATTTCAAGCTACTTATTATTTTTATAATATGAAAACAAACGTAATAATCTACTACTCGACTTCAGTAGTACGCCATGTCGTCGACGTTTAGCATCGTTGCATTTTCGATAGCTGTCATCGGTCCCACGCGCTCGGCTTATTATTTTTGGTAGCCGGTAAACATGGATAATGAAAATAAGTACTGTAGAAGTTTATCAAGAGAGTAACAGGATTGTACCTGAAGTCCAGTTTAGAGACAAAGGTAGATTCTGTCGGACAAGAATTAGAGAGTGAAAAGATGATATTGCGAATGCAAATGAAAAACGTCGCGTTGACGTTAACCTCAATATCCAATGTCCAATGTGTCCGAAGTCAAAACATATTTCATCGATTGTTATGTTATTTTTCCCTTTCCTAATTTTCACAATATTTGCAGATATAAAAACGAACGTTCATTTTATATGACAGTTTTTCCATGCTGAATTTACATATAAATGCGTTGTATGCATGTCGCCAGAAAGATTGAGATGCCTTAGCTATACATAAAAGAACTTTGAGTAAATATCGACGAAAGGCCTTTTATAATCGATTAAAAAACGTACGGCTTCACACAACCATATTTTTAATTCGCGTTGAAAATATCCGATAGACGAATCAAATTTGCGCGGGTATCCGGCGTTGCCACACTTCGAGCAAGATGGCTGCGGTTACGTCACGAGACGTCTCTCTCGCCGAATACTTCGGTTTTTCGCGACTTTATTTCTAAATTTATTGCTTATTTCTGCGGTGAGCTTTCCAATTCAAGTTGCCTTATTGATCACAACGAACCAACGAACGCAACCGTCAGTTTTTTTTACGCGTGTCTTGGCTCCAAGTAGCACAAAAAAATCGATATATGAGAGGACAGGCACATTTTGTCGTCTACGTGTGACTAATTGACCAACTTTAACAATTAATAACTCGGAAACTGTACGGTAAATCTCGCGGAAACTCCGCATACGCATGGACGAAACTCTCGACAATGTTATTTAAAAAAAATCGGGCTTTTATCTTGGACTCGCTCCAATCACCGTACCTCCTTAAGCGCACAAGTCATAACTATTAGCACCTTGGATATCTTCCATCCGATAGCGATAAGTGTTTTTGCAGGTGGAGGTACTTCGGACATTTGAAGGTCAACTCCATGTTTTTAAATTGGATCGGTATGTTTTTTTTCTGTATCACGAAAGAGTTGCTTAAAACGAGTTCAACGACCTATAACATAAGGTCATTGACGGTCATAGAAAGTACAGAAAGGCGTTAATACTTACAGTTTCGGTGGTAAATAAAATGACTACGTTTACAGTAAGTGTCCGAAATGACGACCGTCAATATCAATGCGTACGTTGTTATGTACGTTTACACATTTCTTAGACAGGTGCAGAAAGTACAGAAAGGCCATAATACTTACGGTTTACTTCACTGAAAATAAACACTGTTTCAAGGACACGTTAATAAATTTGCAGGATAAGATAAACATGATAAGATTAGTGTTGATAAATCGGTCAATCGAGTACGATGTATCAATTTGAAGAACAAGTCGATGTGTTTCTTATCTATGGCGAATGCCAACAAAATTCTGTAAGGGCAAAAACCATGTATGGTGAACGATATCCACATCGGTCTCAGCCTTCGCGTCAAACATTTGAAAATGTGTGTGATAAACGTAGGCAAATCGGTAGTTTAAGTGTCCGGAGAAGTGTACTAGTACAGTCGTGCTGATGCTGAAAAAACTCGGAATCGGAGAAAATTAGAAGAAGGCTAGTTTTTTGAAAGGTGGTTTTTTCGGGGTGGAGTGTTCGTTTTGAAAGGTGAAAAATCGGGGTGGTAGGGTTCTTTTTCAGGGGATGAAAGGAGATGGGGGTGGATTAATGCCAAACTACAACCCCTACGAGGTTGGCGCCGTGAGACAAAATGTTCAGAAAAATCCGGGCTTTAGTTTTGTCCACAGCGCCGAAGTCGTGGAAGTTCATTTTCGGAGTGAAAAAGTGGGGTGAAATTTTGAAAAATCGCTTTTAATTCAATAACTCTTTAGAAAAAAATCGTACGTTTTTGTTCGAATGGGAAAGTTGTAGCCCTTGAAAAGACGCGTCGATCGAGTATTCGATCATCACTCTCCGATAATATCTTCACCCCCAAAAAATCGTTAAAAAACGACAAAAAAATAGTTTATTGAATAACTCAACAACAATCGGTTTTTCGAGTATGGCTCAAATGTACGAAATGTAGAGAATAATTTTCTCCATATTTTCGTTGCTATGGACCACCCTTGAATTTTGATTTTTCAACCCCTCTCGGGGATTGAACATTCAAAATGAAATTCTGGGAAAACTATTGACGGCACGAATTCGCCGCCGTGGAAGAATTTGTAGCTTGAACCCTCAGCTACATTTTTGTCCACAGCGCCAAACTCGTATCTCTTTAGCTTCGGTCAATAGTTTTGCCAGAATTTCATTTGGAATTTTGAACCCCTGAGAGGGGTTCGAAAAAGCAAAATTTAAAAGTTGTGCATAGGAACGAAAATATAGAGAAAATTATTCTCTACATTTCGTACATTTGATCCATCCCCGAAAAATCGATTGTTTTTGAGTTATTCAATAAACAATTTTTTTGTTAATTCTTCAACAATTCTTTTGAGCGTGAAGATATTATTGGAGAGGGTTGATCGAATACTCGATCAACGCGTCTTTTCAAGGGCTACAACGTTTCCATTTGAACAAAAATTTTATGAATTTGTCCTAAAGAGTTATCGAATGAAAACTGATTTTTCAAAATTCCATCCCACTTTTTCACCCCCAAAATGAAGTTGCACGACTTCGGCGCTATGGACAAAAATAACACCCGGATTTTTCTGAATATTTTGTCTCCCGGCGCCGACCTCGTGGGGGTTGTAGTTTGGCATTATTCCACCCCCATCCCCTAAAAAAACCCTACCCCCCGATTTTTAGGCAAATTTGGTTTTAGCAACCGTGGCACCTACAAAATCACCTGTCAAAAAACTAGCCTTCTTCTAATTTTTTCCGATTCCAATATACTCGTAGGGGTTGTAGTTTGACATTAATCCACCCCCATCTCCTTTCATCCCCTAAAAAAGAACTCTACACCCCGATTTTTAGGCAAACTTGGATTGAGCACCCGCGGCACCTACAAAATCACCTGTCAAAAAACTAGCCTTCTTCTAATTTTCTTCGATTTCGGGTTTTTTTCAGCGACAGCACGACTGTACTAGTAATGAATCATGCATTACTTTTTCAGTACAAATTTCGCAACCCCGGTCTGGAGGAGGTTCCCACCTTAAATGAGGATCGCACGTGTTACACGCGTACCTCATTTCTCACTTGTAATTAATACAATTGATATTCAATTTATTGATTAAGCCACATGGCTAATCAAATGCCTTCTCCTACTTTCACCTTCGATATCTTCACAATGCGAAGGTTCTCAAAAGCCACAGTTGTTTGTCACCAAGGAGCCAAACATGCATTTGTCGACTGCAGTCAAGCAGCACTATCAGAACGATGTCCTTGAGTGAATCAGAGGCGAACCGTTCGTGTAACAAGTACGAAGCTTTCCAGTATGGTCCGCATCGACCCTGACCAAAACCGAGGCGACGCTCTCATATTCCTCGAGCTATCAGCGAGATATAAATTACAATGAGGTTCGAAGAGAGACGCCCCTGTTACATGGGGTGTCCTGCGGAGCCCTAACAGTTTAAGGCAATGCGTTTGATTGGTGTTGGGGCTCTTTGCTCAGCTATTAAGTAGCGCCCTGCTAGGTCGGTATCTGGATATGTGGGTTATTGGGGATATCAAGCCTAGCACACCGCGTCGTCTTCTGTTACAAAGCCGTAAAGTGCCATGCGATAAACCACGGGCTGTACGATCCCCCATGGATTGGCCCTACGGCCAAGTGCCTGGCGCCCGCAATCTCCCAGGCTAGCATCCGTTTAACTTCGTCTTGAAGAATCTGGAAGCACACGCGGATTTTTGCCACCTTGCCTGTGCCCAAGCTTGGATCGGAGACAGAATGGAATAACACTGCAAGTCAGAGGCATGAAAAAACGAGCATTTTCAATAATTTTTTTTTTTTAGTAGTTAAGTTTGTTTTACAAAAGTGGTCACACAGGTTTTTTATATTATATTTCAACTTGACTTGTACAAATTTTCAAAGAAAAATATTTATTATTTATAAAAATATCGCAATCTTTGTCAGACCCTCTTCGGCATGTAGTGATTTCCGGTGACCATCATAAAATTCTACTGGATCATGTGAAATAAAAAAAACAAAAGAAATGATTAGTTCAATAATAAATCTAGTCCTTAATCGAAGCTTTTTTTAAATTAACAAAAGGGCGGCGTCCGACAGATAACTTTTGATTTTCGACCAAAAAATTGCTCGTTTAATGTTTAAAAAAAATAGAAATTTTCAAGAATAATGAAAATCCTTCGATTAAGGACTAGTTTTTAATGTTATCAATAAGCACACCAAATTTCATAAAAATCCAACGAGTGGTTTTTGAATTACAGTAGTCACCAACTTGAAAAATATAGTTTCGAGAAAAACGCGTTCAAAGTTTTTCGATGTGGATACGGTATTATATGTTCGTAAAATTTTGAGCTCGATGGATGAAGCTAAACTTTTTTATATATTTTGATCCGCTGAATCTAAATATCACAATTTTTTGCCGAAAAGTCGAGCATTCAATTGTTTATAGCCAATTGTTAAAACAATTTTTCAAGAAATTAGAGTTTTTCGGGATGAATTATTATTTTTTAAATATTTTGGGCAATTTTAAAACGAAAGTATTCCTTATAAAATTTTGCTAAACTTCATAGTTTTTAAGTAGGACATTTTTGAACATTCCTCAAAGAGTTTTCCAATTTTACACTTGATTTATGTATAGAAATACTAATTAAAAAATTACTTGCATCGAATAATCAATTCCTGGCCCATACAATAGCGCTTCGGCCGATGTGGAAGCTTCCAAAATATCAATTTCTTATTGTCTTCGAAGCATTCTGCCTTCCCGGGTATTATCGTTTGCGCGTTTGTCAGCCGCTACCTGCCATGGGGACCCGACGCCCCTTCACTAATTGTGGGATATCCCGGACACTATTCATCAGATTGACTTTAAATTTTCAGGAAATTTTTTCGAAACATCATTCTTCAAGAAAATGTGTTTAAAATCGATTTTTGGAAAATTCTGACTGCATCCCACCACTTAAAATAGCTCAGTTATGTGTATTACAACAAATTGTAATTGCAGAACATTTACACGTTTAGATATTTCTTTCATTGGTTTGGTCCAGTCGTACAGGGCTTCCCCATTTTGCGAGCCCCAATCAGCGTCAACTTCGTCATACCTCCGATTCCACACCCCCACCCCCATCGCGTGGCCGCTGCTGACTTCCCCCTCTATGTCCATGACATGGAGGGGGATTCACCATGACATATCTGGCATGGGCATAGGAAAACTGCGGAAAACCAATACCGATACAGCCGGTCCCAAGTTCGCCTCCCAGTCACGGAACGAGACGTCTTTCGCCGAGGAATGTCGAAGAAAAAAATTTCACGACGAAAGTGACGCGACTGGGATTCGAACCCGGGACTTCCCGATCCGTTGGCCACCACGGTAACCACTAGACCAACCCACCGGGGCTACACATTTAGGTATCAAATGTGTCTTGCGGGGTGAGATGTAGTCAGAATTTTCAAAAAATCGTGTTTTTTACATGTTCTTGAAGTATAATGTTTCGAAAATATTCCCTGAAAATTTCAAGTAAATCCGATGAATAGCTTCCGGGATATCCTGCAATTAGTGAAGGGGCGTCGGGTCTCCATGGCAGGGAGCGGCTGGCAATCGCGCAAACGATAATACCCGGGAAGGCAAAATGCTTCGAAGACAACAACAAATTGATACGTTGGAAGCTTCCACATCGGCAGAATCCCTATCGTATGAGCCAGGAATTGATGATTCGGTGTAAGTAATTTTTTAATTAGTATTTCTATACATAAATGAAGTGTAAACTTGGAAAACTCTTTCAGAAATTTTCGAAAAATTATTACTCAAAAACTATGAACTTTAGCAAAATTTTATATGGAATACTTTCGTTTCAAAATTGCCCAAAATGCTTTTTTTTTCAAAATAACTCGTCCCGAAAAATCTCATTTTTTGAAAAATTGTTTTAACAATTGGCTATAAACAATTGAATGCTCGACTTTTCGTCAAAAATTGCGGTATTCGGATTCAGCGGATCGAAATACATAAAAAAGTTTAGCTTCATCCATCGAGCTCAAAATTTTACGAACATATAATACCGTATGCACATCGAAAAAATTTAAACGCGTTTTTCTCGAAACTGTTTTCAAGTCGGTGACCACTATAATTCAAAAACCACTCGACGGATTTTTATGAAATTTGGTGTGCTTATTGATAGCATTACAAACTAGTCCTTAATCGAAGGATTTTCTATTGAAAATTTGAATTTTTTTTTATCAATAACCGAGCTATTTTTTGTCGAAAATTCATTTAGATTTAGAACAGATTTAGAACGAGATTTATTATTAAACTAAGGATTTTTTTTGGTTTTTTTTTTATTTCAAATGATCCAGTAAAATTTTATGATGGTCACCGCAAAGCACTACATGCCGAATGTAGTGCTGGGGGTCCAACAAAGATGGCGATATTTTTTATAAATAATCAATATTTTTCTTTACAAAATTGTACAAGTCAAGTTGAAATATAACATAAAATGTCTGTGCAACCACTTTTGTAAAACAAACTTAATTACTATAAAAAAATAATTATTGAAAATGCTCGTTTTTTCACGCCTCTGACTGCATCTCACCCCTTAAATAATGCATGTATGCGTGTTACAATAAAGTTAAACACATTTTATGTGTATTTTTAAACAGTCGATGCGAATTAAAGGGCCTTCTCACATTAGACGCTAAAAAAAGGCTTTTTTATGAATTTTTTGAACGCTTTATATTACAGATATTAATATAAAAGTTGCTACACTTGATAAATACACTTTTAAAATAAATTAAATTTTTTGTAAATTCATTCAAGTCCCTATTTATAGACAAAAATGGTAGTTAAAAAAATGTCCTAAAAAATTGTAGGTCTACGCTGTTGATTAAATCTCGGAGATGGATCGTCCGAAACAAAAAATTCAAATGGTTTTAGATTCAGTATGTTAATAGCTACAGCGCATATCATGCGATTTATCATGTATGCAAAAATAACAAAATGGCGGACATTTTTCGAAAAAAAAAACTTTTTTCACCGTTTTTGGCAAAAAAAATAGTAAATATCAAAATTTTTAAAAATCCTTCATATGCGCTATAGCTATAGTTGTAAAGAATATGTGGTTAAAATTTCATGAGGATTGGTTCCGCAGATTAGAAGATTTTATCAACAAGCCGTCGAAAAACGTTGTTTCGAGAAAAATGTGTTTGAAGTCTGTTTGGGTTACACAAGCACATAACAATTTTTTTAAATATATTTCGAAACTGTATTTATTAAATGTTATAACTTTGATATCAATATCAATAATATAAACTTATTTAAAAAATCATGAAAATAGCCTTTTTTAGTGTCTCAAGTGAGAAGATACCTTAAGTATCTTTGAATTTACATGTCAATTGTAAAATACCAAACATTATCTAACTTCTGTACTCGCCCTCTCCGTTTCTGGTGAAAACCCTTCGATGTATATATGCTTGAAAAAAGCTACAGCATGATATTTAATAAATCTCTTTAATTATCGCACATGTATTAACCAATCGATAAAGTTTGCACTATTGAACAGATAACCAAGCACTCGGTGGCACAGGGGTAGTTAGGGAGTAGTTGAGTAGAAAAGTTGTAGGTTCGATTCCATGTGTAGGCGAAATGTTTTCTTTGAGTTAAGTCAACTTAAGAATTAAGTTGAATTAAGTCATTTCAGAAGGTCAAAAAATGACGCATCACGATATAAAATCATTGAGGTAGAACTCTAAAGGGAGTATTTAATTTAATGTTGGATGTACGAAATATTCTATGCATTCAGTAGATGGGCTGTGATGCTTTCAACCAACACCCATGCAGCGTATAAAAAGGAATCACATAACGCACCCAATACGCATAGAAATAATACACTTAAGGCGTTACGACCACTTGTAGCGCAAAAAAGGCCTTTTTCATGATTTTTTAAAAAGAAAACTACAAAACTTTTTAAATCGATCAATATACCATCTTAAAGAACACATCTTGAAGAAATTTCAGTAATTTTTTTATTGAAAAATATTACATTGTTTAGTGGCAAATGGCCGTCAATGAAATAATGTTTTTATATACACGGTTTGCGGTGACCAACATTGCGGCGAAATGGATCATGTAAAAAAAAAAATGCGGATGGATTTAGTCAAATATAAGTATAAACTAGGCTTTAATCGAAGGATTTTAAAAAATATTCATTTTTCACAAAATGGCGGACAGTCAAAGTTAATGGTTCGATTTTAACGAAAAAAAACGGCCGTTTTTTGGCTATAAAACGGCCATTTTTTTTCGAAAAAAAAATCGAACGATTAAAGACTACATTTTTATGTGTTAAATAAGCCTGCAAAATTTCAAGAAGATCGGTTCATTAGTGTTCGAGTAATCTTGGTCACCGACTTCAGAAATGCCATTTTGAGAAAAACGCGTTTAAAGTTTCAATTTCCGGTCGTTTACACAACGGATTCTTCTCTTTCAACGCTCATATCTGAGTCAATTTTGTTCGGATCGACTTGAAATTTTCAAGACATATTCTCAGATACTTATAGTTCAAAAAAATGCAACAAAAAAAATCGAATTTCTCAAAATCGCAAGTGGGGGTAACCCCTTAATAAAGTCTCCAATCCCTAATTTTTCGTATACCACGTTAGGGCCTTGTAACGCAAGACGTAGCGGCTCGCTAGGCTCAATATCCCCAAAACCCCAGTTACCTCCGGGGTCTACTTAATAGCTGAGCAAAGAGCCCCAACACCAATCAAACTCGTTGCCTTGAACTGCTAAAGTTCCCCAGGCCACCCCATGTGACACGGGCGTCTCTCGTCGAACCTTATTGTAATTTTGAATATTTTTATCGAAAGCTTTGTTTAAAAGCTTTGTACTTGTTGCACGAACGGTTCGCGTTTGATTCGCTCGTGGATATTGTCCTGATAGTATTCGCTCCTGCTGCCTCTCCACGTACGCTTTGTTCACAACTTGGAATACATGTGAATTCATGCATGCACGTAGGTTTGGAAGAAAAACAACTGTGGCTGTTTAGGACCTTAGCATCGCGAAGAGATCAAAGATGAAGGAACGAGAAGGAATTTGACTTAAGATGCGTTTTAATCAACTGATTTATTATCCATTGCATTAATTATATGTGAAAAATGAGGTGCGCGCGTAATACAGACGATCCTTCTTTAAGGTGGATTTCCATTTTCGATAATGCGCTTTCTTTCGAATTTATTTCGAGGCTCCGGAATAATTATTTTCCACACGCTTTGGTCCAGTCTTCCATGGCGCTGCCCCCTTCATGCCGGGCCACGCAGGCACCGGTTTCAGCGATCCAACTCTTCCCCGCTTCTATGACAGCGTCAATCAATTTAAACATTCTTTCTCTTGCTCTGTAAGTAACTTCGGTGATATCTTTTAGCACCTGGTGACAAAAATTAAAGAACACGAGTAATTCGTAATGGCCCTGAAACATTTAAAACAATTTTACACTAACTTGGAACGAGATCCTCAGCTTCGATTAGCCCCATCATTGCATTAATAATTCAACAACTCGAAACGAGAACTCGCGATCAGTTTCTTTTCACTAACATTCATCTTCGTTACTTAATATTGTTATTATTATCATACATTACAATCGCATAACGTTCAAATCAAAACTTTATCCAAGACTTTTGCCCTTCGACGAATGGCAATGACATCGGGACTGAAACTCACCGCTCTCCTGCAGATGAGCGCCTCTGTAAGATTGTCTTGGTACCACAATTCACAGTACGAAGCGAAACGCCTTCGCTCGTTGAAATGCCTCAGCGTAGAATCCACGTTTTTGACTGCTTGATTCATATACCCCATCATCACACTCTGAGGTGACTCCAAGCATTTGATCACCTCCTTTTCATTCGTCTCGATGCGCTTCTTCAGGAATTCGTAGCACTCGGCGGAGGACACCTGTGGGGTACGAAAATTCACCCAACTTGAGTTTTCGTTGCAACGGATTTTTCTCCTTCGTTTTTTTGTTCATTACCATTATTTTTCTTCCATTTTCACACATTTTTATCCTGGCGGTGCAAAGCTACGCGTATTGACCCGAGTTCAGTGGAAACGGATATCGTACCTGACTGTATGTTGTTCCGTCAAAGGAATATGTCATTTCGAGCGGGGCCGTCAATACCATCTGGGATAATGCCGCGGCCACGTGGTCGCCTGCGGCATTCGAAATATCGGTGACGCTCTTTGTCGCCGTAGCAATCGTCATGTTCATCAATTTTTGGGCGTTCTCCAACTCCGCCAACGTAGTCTTACTTCTCGTCGCGGTCGTTACCTTTGTCGAGAGAAAATAATAATTGCATTAACTGATGATAATTATTTAGCTGGCATGGACTTCGGGCTGTCCGAATGCGCTCCATATTAGGCAAGGAAGCGTGCAAGGTGTTGCGCCTGAAAGTCGAGGGAATCCACTGACACCTGGGCATCGACTGGGCTCGATACCATGCCCCAAGCTTGTCAAGGGGTCGTAGCCAGTATGAGCGGCGTCTCAGGCGGATCTGAAAATCGGATCCAACCGGGAAGTACAAGATACACGACCTGTACTTGCCGCGTCAAATCGATGGACACCTGGGGTCGAGTTGTCAGGGGCACCTGGGGTCGAGTTGTCAGGGGCACCTGGGGTCGAGTTGTCTGGGGCACCTGGGGTCGAGTTGTCAGGGGCACCTGGGGTCAAGTTGTCAGGGGCACCTGAGGTCGAGTTGTCAGGGGCACCTGGGGTCGAATTTTCAGAGGCACCTGGGCTCGAGTTGTCAGGGGGCAAACGACCGAGGATTCAGGGTAACTACCATCGCCCTAAATATCGGTCCGGCCGGGGGGGGGGGGTATTTTCTATCAGGTCGTACCGGTGGACCGGTTTGCAAATTCAGTGCCCGGTTTAACGGGAGTTGGATGCGAAAGGTGGTTGGATCCCTTGGATCTCTCCATTCAATCAGGCAGCAAGATTTTGGACTGCAGTAGCCGGCCCCCCTCTGGCTAGAGGGAGCGGTTATTGCTAAGCAATTTTAAATTCACCATCGCGTCCTAGCTGCCCAGTGAAGGATGCGGCTCCCGCGCGCGTGCAGGAGCCCTCGAGTGCCACCCAGTTCTGTTGTTCAGGTCTTGATAAAGATCGAGCCTACCGGGGTGGGTCAATGTGTCCTGGTGCAAACTTAAAAATTCCGTTGACCGGAGCAATAAAATCGAATAAAATTAAATAACAACAATGACTATAATAATTTGATAAAGAAATAATTATCACGAAAATGATTGTTGCGCAATCAAGTAGGGATAAAGTTGAAATTCTTTGGTATATCGATAACAATTGACATTACGATACATGTTGTCGTTGAAAAATAGAATCTGAAAAGAAAATATTCTATACTTGTTGAAAATAAGAATGGAAACTGTTTGATATTATATTAATTATTTTATTGATACCGATGGGTATGTCATAATCAAATACAGCTGAGGTTAAAATGGTTCGATATCACAATACTTGGTAACAGAATTCTTCCAACTTTGCTTCATCTTTTCAAAGATTCCTTTAGAATTTAATTGTCTCAGTACTTTGTTTTTTTTTGTTTCTGTTTTTATAATTTTTTTTTCTTCATTTTAATCTAAATCCCTCGATTTGGGTGAAAAATGGTTACCGATATATACAAAAAGCATTTACCGTGACGACGAGTAGGACGCAGAGAACGTACCGGAGTGGCGACATTTTTTCTCTGTAACGTAATCAGATATGAATGCGGTTCGAACACATTTGCTTCATTTTATAGATAAGTTGCACCCCCTCTCGGTGTTCTTCAATTTGCATTTGCCGCATGGCAACATAAAAAAAAATACGTTGAATTTGAGTGTCGCCGAGTGCCACTTGTGTCAACTGTGATTACGTTGTACGTACTGTGACGCGTAACTCGTTTTTGCTCAAGAACGTGGCTAGCGCGACACACGGGGAAGATTTTCTT
This sequence comes from Ophion obscuratus, assembly GCA_964007375.1. NCBI lineage: Eukaryota > Metazoa > Arthropoda > Insecta > Hymenoptera > Ichneumonidae > Ophion > Ophion obscuratus. The sequence continues at coordinate 2,549,902 of OZ023318.1, forward strand.
TTCCCCAAATTTAACCGATGCGTCTTGGAACGCGAAAAACACCTCGCGTTTGCGCAACTCGAAGCCAGGGGAACGGTCACCCAACCACAAACTTCGGTCTCGCGGTTTGTACGTCTCCTTCTTGTCTCTTTCTCGCACGCTCTCGGCTTGAGTCGCGGTTCTCGGCTCGTGGGATCTCTCCCACAAAATGACATACTATCTATTTCTCACAAAAAAATAGGAGGTTAAACGTTTTTCGTTTTGAATTGTATCTTCTGAACCACCTTAAGGAACAGAAAAACTTGTTTCCAAATTCGTCGTCGGTCAGTTCGAGACGTTAAAGTATTCCTTTCACGAACCCGAATACTTGACGATTAACTGATTTCCATCTGCAACGAAGTAAAAATACATCCCAGTATACCAGTGAACTTTCAAGCCGAGCTACTGAACTTTTAAGGAAAAAATGACGACTCTAAAAATCGTCTAATTTATACGGCACGTTATGAAGATAAGACGCTTGCCGCATTTCTATCTAATAATTTATACATTGAAAAACTCCAGATGCCAGATATAAACTGCTCTACGTGTTCGAAAAATTCTAAAGGTTGCCCAACTCCAAAATATATAAAAACAGTTGGTTAAAACCTAAAAGAAATGTGAATTTTCGGAGAAAACATAAAAATATCGAAATCTACTAAATTTTTAGTAAAGTTTTTAATTCCGTTTATCGTTGGGTACAATAGTTAATTGTGACCGATTATTTATTAACCGCAACTGTAATTTCAAGATGATTCGGAAGGGCCCTGCCTTATGCTCCCACAAAATACGGCCCTCCGCGAAAGCAATACCTTGGGGAGTGAGATGCAGTCAGAGGCGTGAAAAAACGATGATTTTCAATAATTTTTTTTTATAGTAATTAAGTTTGTTTTACAAAAGTGGTTACACAGACTTTTTATGTTATATATTTCAACTTGACTTGTACGAATTTTCAAAGAAAAATGTTTATTGTTTATACAAATATCGCCATCTTAGTCGAACCCCCTTTGGCATGAAGTGCTTGGCGGTGACCATCATAAGATTTTACTGGATCATTCGAAATCAAGAAGCCAAAAAAAAATAATTAATTTAATAATAAATCTAGTCCTTAATCAAAGATTTTTTATAAAAAATTATCAATACGGCGGCTTCCACAGATAACTTTTGATTTTCGACCAAAAAATCGCTCGTTTATTGTTAAAAAAGATAGAAACTTTAAACAAAAATAAAAATCCTTCGATTGAGGAATAGTTTTTAATGCTATCAATAAGCACACTAAATTTGATCAAAATCCATCGAGTAGTTTTTTAATTATATCGGTCTACGGTACATTAGTATATGTTCGTAAAGTGCGGTAATGTCACGTGACGGAAAAGGGCAAAGCGGGCAGGGCAAAGTGAACACGTGCCCAGTATACGTGCCCAGTATAAAATATGGCTATGTAAAATTAAGTTGATACTTTATTTAAATAATTCCCTACCTTTTTTATTTTAATTGTAGGAAATCGAGCACGTGCCCGCTATGCTCTAATGACAGATGACAATGTGAAATTAAGATAATAATAGAAGATAGAAGATGACCATGTGACTTTATTTCAATAATTTTCCTATTTATTTATCTATGTAAGAACAGACCAAAACGCTATTATTTATTGCAACTTTGTTTTTTTACAAGTTTGAAAGTGGTGTTTATAACGACATTTTTATAACGACATCCACTATTATTTTTAGATGGCAAATAAACATAAAAGAAATACACAAAAAGCTGATTGGAATGAAAGCCTAAAGAAGGATTGGAAAACTAAGGAAGAGGCAAAAAAAATGTAAAAAAAAAGAAATAAACTACAGACAAGGAAAATTACCTATCCAATATTTGCAACGCACCATATATAGATCCTCCCACCGAAGACTGGATTCAATGCAATGACAGTCAAATGTGGACTCATGATGCATGCACTGCTTACCCTGGTGTTGGATCATTTTACTGTGATCATTGCCAAAAAAATGGAGTTTGCTGACTGCTAAGAAGGCACGTTAAGCTTTTGTTCTTTTATGATAATAATAATGGCTTGTTTATTAATTAATGAATTATGAAAATGAAAAAATTAATGAACTATGCGGGTACATTAATAATTTTTTACCCATGTGATGTCCATTTTCTTCTTGTATATTCCTAATCTCAAGAAAACAGTACAAGGTGCTCGCTTTGCCCAGATGCCGTGCCCGTTTTAGGCTACCCCCCTTGGCAAAGCGCCCAGGGGGGTAGCCTAAAACGGGCATTTCTTAAAGTTTTTAAATTGGTTTCGTTATATGTATTTTCAAGATTTACTGAAAATGTGTGAATGTACTATTAAACTACGAAAAATGTAGCAACCGAGAGCAGAAGAAAAAAGAATTGAATATGTCATTTTACAACTGGTTTTTTAATTTCCCTCAAACTGCCCACAATAAAATTAGAGATTCACACGTTTCTATAACGAGACGGACATTTGAATATTTGTTCACTAATTTGGGCAGGCGTTTACTTATTTATTCACTCTTTTGTCATTGTACCTCAATGCTTTTACGAAAATTCAAATGACGTTCATTCCTCGATATGAGGGGATCCATTGACGACGCGAAATCTTCAGAGGGCCGGACAAAATCGCTTGCAGATTCTCGAAAGGCATCAAAAGACTTTTCCTTAAGGGTGCTTCCTGTCGCAACCTTCTGCACGAGAAACCGTGTGTTCGTTTTTTTTTCTCCGTGGTGTCTGGCTAGTAGCAATTTTCGCTGATGATTGAAATGGACCCGACTTTTTTCTGACTCCTCTTTAGAGTTTTCCGTGAACCGTGACGTGGCATTGGAGGAAAAAAAAAAGGTTACGTGCTTAGGCACATGTACGATTAACGCGTGTGATTGAGCTTCAAGTACAAAGAAATGACAATTGATACAAGTGGCAACTGTCGACTCTTCGATATGAGATAGTTGTTTCCGTGTGTGAAAAATGTAAATAAAAAAAAATGTTAATCGTCGAACACTAAGCGGGGGTGCGACTTATCTATAAAATGAAGCAAACGTGCTCGGCCCGCATTCGTATCTCATTAAGCTGTAGAGAAAAATGTCGATGCTCGCGTACGTTCTCTGCGTCCTACTCGTCGCCACGGTAAGTGCTTTTTGTATACAGGGTGATTTTTTTATCTTGAGACTGCTAAATATCTAGAAAAATAAGCCTTATACGACAAAAATGTCCCAAATAAACCTTCAATAGTTTCCAAGGGGCAACTCAATCCCGAAGAAATGAACCGCCTGTCGCCCCTCCTGGGGTTGGGGCGGGGGGGGGGGGGGGGGGGGACTTTGAAATCTTAAATGGGAACGCCTACTTCTCATTACAGATTCAGATTATACATTGAAAAACACGTAACTTTTGTCTGAACTTTTTTTTTTTTAATTCGGGATAGATGGCGCTGGATTGGTAGAGGCGAAACGATACATTGGCCTGCCATATCTCCAGACCTTACGTCGCCAGATTTTTTTTGTTGGGTCTCTTAAAATCTGTAGTTTATCAACGAGCGCCAACAACTCGTGAAAACATGATTGGACGAATCAGAAATGCTTGCGCAAACATTAATGCGAACAAACTTTTGAGTTGTGTACAATCATTCGAAGTGCGGATCAATAAATGCATCGAAGTTGAAGGTCATCAGTTTGAACACTTGTTGAATCAAATGGTGAGAGGCAAGGGGACTCACGATAATCAAACACCCCGAATGTGAGAGGCAAGGGGACTCACAATAATGAAGCACCCCAAAGGGATTAAATTTCCGTCAGGTCCACGTCCTTAATCCTGGGTAAAGCTAAGAACGGATACAAAATTATAGTAGATATTTACGATAATTAAAAAAAAACATGTTTCCAACAAAAGTTACTTTTCTTCGACGTAGCTCCATTATGCAATAAAACATAGGGGATTTCCCTTGAAGAAAAGGAGGGTTGCCCAATCTTCGCCGAGTCCAGCGCCATCTATCCCGAATTAAAAAAAAAGTTCAGACAAAAATTACGTATTTTTTTGTGTATCATTCGAATCTGTAATGAAAAGTAGGGGTTCCCATTTAGGATTTCAAAGTTCCCCACCGCCCCACCCCCAGGGGGGCCGGCACGCGGTTAATTTCTGTAGGATGAAATTTCCCCTTGGAAACTATTGAAGGTTTATTTGGAACATTTTGATCGTATAAGGCTTATTTTTCGAGATATTTAGCAGTCTCGAGATTTAAAAAAATCACCCTGTTATCGGCAACCATTGTTCACCTAAATCGAATCATTTAGATTAAAAGATGAAAAGAAAATACAGAGACGACAAATTCCAAAGGAATCCTCAAGACAAAGCGAAATCTAAAGAATTCCGTTTACCGAGTATTGTAATATCGAACCATTTTAATTAAAGGGGTGAGATACAGTCAGAGGCGTGAAAAAACGAGCATTTTCAATCATTTGCTTTTTATAGTAATTAAGTTTGTTTTACAAAAGTGGTAACACAAACTTTTGATGTTATATTACAACTTGACTTGTACAAATTTTCCAAGAGAAATATTGATTATTTATAAAAATATCGCCATCGTCGTCGGACCCGCTTCGGCATGTTATGCTTTGCGGTGACAGTCGTAAAATTTTCCTGGATCATCTGAAATTAAAAAACCAAAAAAAATCATTAGTTTAATAATAAATCTAGTCGTGAATCGAAGCTTTTTTTTAATTAACGTAATGGCAGCTTCCGACAGATAACTTACGATTGTCGACCAAAAAATCGCTCGTTTATTGTTAAAAAAAACGGAAATTTGCAACAAAAATGAAAATCCTTCGATTAAGGACTATTCTTGAATTCTATCAAAAAGCACACCAAATTTCATCAAAATCCTTCGAGTGCTTTTTAAATTATAGTGGTCACCGACTTGAAAAACGTAGTTTCGAAAAAAACCCGTTCAAAGTTTTTCAATGTGGATACGGTATTATGTGATCGTAAAATGTTGGGCTCGATGGATGAAACTAAACTTGTTTTTGTGTATTTTGATCCGCTGATTCCGAATATCACAATTTTTCGCCGAAAAGTAGAGCATTCAATTGTTTATAGCCAATTGTTAAAACGATTTGTCAAAAAACAAAAGTTTTCGGGATAAATTTTTTTTAAAAATATTTTGGGCAATTTTAAAACGAAAGTATTCTTTATAAAATTTTGCTAAAGTTCATAGTTTTTGAGTAATGCATTTTTGAAAATTTCTGAAAGAGTTTTCTAATTTCACACTTGATGTATGCATAGAAATACTAATTAAAAAATTACATCGAATCATCAATTCGTGACCCATACAATATGGCTTCTTTTCCTGAGTAACTGAAGTTCGTAACTCAAAATTTTCAGTCACGAACAACACTTTTTATTGAAAATAATAGGGTGGGGGGGGGGGTCGAAACCGGTTGCTTGCAGCTGCCGTCCGCTCCCTGCCATGGGGACCGGACGCCCCTTCACTAATTGTGGGATGTCCCGAAAACTATTCATCGGATTGACTCGAAATTCTCTGGGAATATTTTCGAAAAATCATAATTGAAGAAAATCTAAAAGAAATAGATTTTTTTTAAATCCTGACTGCATCTCACCCCTTAAGCTGTATTCGCTTGTGAAATAACCATCGGTATCACTGGTATCAGGTTTCAACTATTATATTCGATAATGACACCGGATTTCATTTGTTGTTTTCAGTGAGTATAAAACATCTTTTCACATTATAATTTTCAACAATAACCTGTATCGTAATTTCTATCGACAACGATATAAGTAAGAATTTTAACTTTAAATCCACTCAATTGTGCGACAATTATTTATATGATGATTATATGTATATAATATTATTACAATCATTATGAGCATTTTATTTCATACGATTTTATTGCTTCCGGCAACAGACATCTAGGTTTTGCACTAGGAAGTATTCACCAATCCCGATAGGTTAGACTCGATCTTTCGCGGGACCTGAACAACAATACTGGGTGGCTCTTGAGGGCTCCGACCCCACCTCGGGAGCCGCCCAGTAACGGATGATATGGAGAATTAAAAATTGATCTTCAATGCCAGTCTCCAGCCAGAGGGCAACCGGCTACTGCAGTAAAAACTCGCGTTGCTTGAGTAAATAGGGGGATCCAAAGAATCCAAACATCCGAACCGCGTAAAACCGGGCACTGGGGTTGCAAACCGGTAGGCCGGCGCGCTCTAATACAAAAGACGGACGGGGGCACCTGGGATCGGAGTCCCAGGGGTCTGGGGACTGAAGATTCAGCCCCCCCACCTCATCGGGCGCATCGATATTCAGGGTGATGGGGGGGGGGGGGTGAATCTTCAGTCCCCAGACCCCTGGGGCTTCGATTCCAGGTGCCCCCGTTCGCCGCTTTGCTGCGACATGTACAGGCGACGAGTCGAATTTCGGGGGCGTAGACTCCCCTGGACGTGTACTTAGTTCGTATTCGCTCCATACCAACTAAATTATCATTACAAGTGAATAACACAATAAATATTTTCATTTGACAAAGGCAACGACTGCGACGGACGATGTATTCGATACCGAAAGATCGACGAACCTGGTCGCTGCTGTGACAAAAACAGCTAAAAACCGTTCCGAGGCTGCGCTGGAGACTGTGAACGAGGTATTGTCGCAGATCAAATTGGAGAAGCCCCTCGACCCGGACACCTGGACAAGCATGGGCAAAGTACGTATGAGATTTAGGGGGCGTCCATTAATTACGTGAGGCGTTTAGGGGTCGAACGAAATCTCACCCAATCTCACGTGGAGGAGAGGGGGGCTTCGGTAAATATCACGTAATTTTAGTAGTTTTAGTCATTTTAGTAATGACGTAATTTTTATCACGTAGAGAGAGTCTCCCTACTACTTTACATGGTGGAGTAAATGGTACTACAACCGCAGTTACTTCTACTACAATTTATTTTCCGTGAACGTATGTATTTTGAAAAATCTCACGTAAGATTAGGGGAGGGGGGAGGGGGTCGAGCTAAATCTCACGACATTTCACCAGGGGGAGAGGGGGGGTCGAAAAATCGCCAAAATCACCTCACGTAATTAATGGATGCGCCCTTAGTCGGGTAGGATTTTCATTTTCATTGAACTCCTGCCGATACGCATAGCGGAGCACCGTCAAGCTGAAAATACGTGTAAATTTAAGATAAATCGTTACAACGAACAATCAAGCTGGCTCGCAGATGTGCTTGCGTAAAAAAGGCAAACTTTTCCGTCCTGCAGGCTCCCTCTGCCGAGTGCTTCGGATTTCTGAAAAAGCGCATTGAGACGCAGAGGTCGCTGGTGGTCGAGTGCTCGCAGTCCGACGTCGAAGTGCTAAACTACGAACGCGAAAGATTGGAAAAATTGTTGGCGCCTCTATTGAAGCGTTTCGATGAGCACAAGCGTTTTGCCGAATTCTGCGTGTCATGGCACTCCAGCGATGACGCCTCCTTTATCAGCCCGTGCATCGGAGAGGTAAGTTTGTCTTGGAAATATTTATAATAAACGTCACCGGATTCAAACAAATGATAATAATAATGAGGGAAGGAAATAAGTGTCAGTGAAAAAAAACCAACCACGAGTTTTCGTTTCCAGTTTTTTTTTTAATATTAAGGGGAGGTACCTGAGTAAACGGCGAGAAAAACCGGTAAACTTCGGGAATTTTTATCTCAAAAACTAATGTTTCGAGTGGATCCGGGTTTTTTTTACTGGAAAATATGTACATTGAGGTATGTTGAGGAATGTTTTAAAATAAATTCGTTGACTGGAAGTGATTCAAACGCAATTGTCTCGAAGCATATTTTTCAAAGTTGGTGCAAGATGTATCTCGAAAACGGCTTGTCCGATTTTGTCCAAATTTGGATGCAATATTCTTCGATAGTTTTTTCTCGTTGGCCACGTAGGGGTTTTTCATTTGATTGAATCATCGCGTTTTTTATGCAATGTGTATGCAATCCAAAATCGTCGGAAATTGGGAACGAAATACGAATGTTAAATTAAAACGATCGCAATTCCGTCAAAAATGAACATTTTAAAAAATCCTGCGTGGCGAACGAGAAAAACTATCGAAGAATATTGTATCCAAAGACCATAGCCGGGTAAGTAGGGAAAAATTGGCCCCGCATTTTCTCCAGCGAAATTAGGAGTATATTCTGAGGTATTAAAAAAACAAATTTTCTGAAAATTTCATCCCCGTCAACGCAATGGTTTTGGAAAAATGAATTTTTTTAAAATAAAAATAAATAAAAATTCCGGAAACGCTTCAGTGGATCGATTCGATTTTTTTTGGTACTTGTTACGATCAAACGTGTTACGAAATAAAATTATAGAACATCTTGCGAAAGATTAAGGTTTAAAAAAATAATGTTCCTTGTTTTATTTTTTTTACTATAATCCACTTGGGGTACAATAACGAAATTTTTTTCATATAATCTTTGGGCACTTATTAGATTATATAATTTTTTCGAAATGATCGGTTTGGTATGCCACAGTGAAAAAAAAGAAACTTTATTGATATATTTTAGTTATATATCTATATAACTAAAATATATTAGTAAAGTGTGTTTCTTTTTTTTTACTGTGGCGTACCAAGCCGATCAATTAGTCACAAATCAGACTTTATTGATATATTTTAGTTATATATCTATATAACTAAAATATATCAATAAAGTGTGTTTCTTTTTTTTTTTTTCACTGTGGCGTACCAAACCGATCATTTTAAAAAAATTATATAATCTAATAAGGTGCCCAAAGATTATATGAAAAAAAATTCGCTATTGTACCCCAAGTGGATTATAGTAAAAAATAATAAAACAAGGAACATTTTTTTTCAAACCTTAATCTTTCGCAAGATGTTCTATAATTTTATTTCATAACACGTTTGATCGGAACAAGTACCAAAAAAAAAAAAAAAATCAAATCGATCCACTGTACCGTTTCCGGAAAAAATTTTTTTGTTGATATTTAAAAAAAAATTAATTTTTCTAAAACCATTGCGTTGACGGGCATGAAATTTTCAGAAAATTTGTTTTTTTTATACCTCAGAATATACTCCAAATTTTGCTGGACAAAATGCGGGGGCAATTTTTCCCTACTTATCCGGCTATGGCCTTTGGACAAAATCAGACAAGCCGTTTTCGAGATACATCTGGCACCGACTTGGAAAACTATGTTATGAGATAATGGAATTTTAATCGCTTTCAGTCAACGAATTTATTTTCAAAAATTCCTAAACATACTTCAATGTACATATTTTCCAATAAAAAAAATCCGGATCCAATCGAAACATTACTTTTTGAGATAAAAATTCCCGAAGTTTACCTGTTTTTCTCACCATTTACTCAGGTACCTCCCCTTAAGGCGGACAACCACTCTAAGAGACCGAAAATTATATGATATTTGGGAATATTTTAAATTGTGAGAAAAAAACGGAAATTTCCGTAATTCTGGAAATAATTTATTCGTATTTTCATTCATCTCTGGTAATTTTTTCAATTCATTTCATGCATCAATTAAGGTGTAATCCGCTGTGTCCCTTGGCGTGTCTTCATCGTCGTTGTCGATTTGTGGGAATTGCGCAGCTCGCAATTCGCATCTGAAATAATCCAACAAATTTTTGTACTTCCTTGAGATATTTTTTAAGAATATGAACCGAAATTTTGAAGAAAAAAATCGAGAATTGAAACGTGTTTGAAAATAAAAAAAATTATTGATTTTTAGGATTTTTCCCCCGGCATTTTGCAATAATAAATATGTATTGAACAATCTAATCTTTCCAACGTTGGGTTCATGTTTTAATAAATTATACCATTAGAAGGAAACCGAATATTTGACCGAAGTTTTGAAGTTTTCAGGGTGCATTCTTAAGATGTTTTGCTGACTAATTGTTTTGTTTACTTGATTCGAGCTAAAATTGATTTTTCGAAGCATCCAAAGTGGTTGCCCGCCTTAATGCAATATTGTGGATACTGGAAGCTTCGAATCCATTTTTAAGGCGTTACCCCCACTTGTAGCGCAAAAAAGGCCTTTTTCATGAATTTTTTAAAAGAAAACTACAAAAAAATTTTAATCGATCAATATACCATCTTAAAGAACACATCTTGAAGAACTTTCAGTAGGTTTTTTATTGAAAAATATTACATTGTTTAGTGGCAAATGGCCGTCAATGAAATAATGTTTTTATATACACGGTTTGCGGTGACCAACATTGCGGCGAAGTGGATCATCTGAAGAAAAAAAATGCGGATGGATTTAGTCAAATATAAGTATAAACTAGTCTTTAATCGAAGGATTTTAAAAAATATTCATTTTTCACAAAATGGCGGACAGTCAAAGTTAATGGTTCGATTTTAACGAAAAAAAACGGCCGTTTTTTGGCTATAAAACGGCCATTTTTTTCGAAAAAAAAAAATCGAACGATTTAAGACTATATTTTTATGTATTAAATAAGCCTGCAAAATTTCAAGAAGATCGGTTCATTAGTGTTCGAGTAATCTTGGTCACCGACTTCAGAAATGCCATTTTGAGAAAAACGCGTTTAACGGCGGGGTAAAGTTTATTCGGTGAAAAAAGGCATATATTTAAGATTTTTTTTTGGCGTAACGAATAGTGTTCGTTTGTTGAAAAATTTACATATAATAAAGTAACATTTGAACAACATTCTCCTAAATTTGCATCTCAAAATATTCAAAATTGAGCGAGTGAAAATTAAACCCCGGAGGCGCCTCGAAAAAAAGTTGGTTTGCGGTGTGCACCATAACTCGCAGCAGAATCATTTGAAACAAAAAAATCAAAATGCATTTGTTAAAGGAGATGTTTCTCGAGGTAATGACGGGAGGATTTTTTTTTCTTTCGATTTTTCGATTTTTCGTAGCACTTGGGAGCCAAAAACCCGATTTTCGCTAAAAAAAATCGGCTAATTTGTTGTTGAAAAATTAGTAATTATTAAAAGGAACAAAAAAGCTCTCGACAATACCTGGTGAATTATGTGAAGAAGTACTGTGCAAAATTTCAAAGCGATTGGTCCAGTAGATTTTGAGTTATCGTGCACACGGACTTCAAATATGACAAGTCTCAGAAAAACGGTTTGAAAAACGCAGAAGAGAAGAGAACGGCATGGAGCAATAGACGCTCAAATACTCATAACTTCGTCAATTTTACTCCGATCGACTTGAAATTTTAACACAATATTCTTGATATATTATGCATTCATTTAAAAAATTAAAAAAAAATGAAAAAAAAATTTTAATACTTTACTCCGCCCTTAAAGTTTCAATTTCCGGTCGTTTACACAACGGATTCTTCTCTTTCAACGCTCATATCTCAGTCAATTTTGTTCGGATCGACTTGAAATTTTCAGGACATATTCTCAGATACTTATACTTAAAAAAAATGCAATAAAAAAAATCAATTTTTTCAAAATCGCAAGTGGGGGTAACCCCTTAAGTTACCTCAAGGTGGTTGTAAATCTTGCGAGTCAATTACGATGTTTGCCTTCTTTTTCTTCTCGTCGACAGGTTTGCGAAGACATCACGGCGATGGATAACAGAAATCGCGATGAAATTACGGAAATCGTCCTCTATGTTAAAAAAGTGGCGAACAGTTGGGTACCTAAGGCCGGTAAATGCGCGGCCTATGATGAGGGGCGCGACGCCATGGTGGATTGGGCCAAAGCCTGTTCCGAAACATAATCGCCCTAGTTCCAGAGACCCGAAGAAATCCAAAAAACGTACATTTGTGAAAATGTTAATCCGAATATGGAAAATGGAAATAAAGCAGAATCGCGGGTATCACACGCGCACCTCATTTCTCACGTATAATTATTGTAATTAATATTAAGGCAGGAGCCTGAATTAGAAGGTTCAAAAAAGTGTTTTTTCAGGAATGTTTACAGAAACGAAAAAAGCAAGTGAGCCTAGTCAACATTAAGGTATATTTACGTGTATATTTGAAATGTATAAAAAAAAAGTTCAACATGAAACAATGACTTTATTAGGTGTACAAATAAGTTTTAGGACACTTCGATTTTGTATCATAACAGCTATTCTAAATTAATTCAAAGGTCCCGCTCACTTATCATAGATGGCGCTTGATATGTAGTATCGAAACGTAAAGGAGTCATAAACATAACCTATAAATTCTGTAAATTAAACATGCAGACCGATAAGCTATTTATTAGACACTGCATTCGCTATGAATTCCATCAAGGAAAAAGTGTTAGGAAAGCATGTGAATCGATATGTTCTGATCTTGGAGACAACATTGTGTCTAAAAGTACATGTGAGTATTGGTATAAGCGATTCAAAGCAGGTGATTTCGACGTTAGTGACCGTGAACGCACGGGGCCTCCTGTAAAGGTGGACGATCAGGAACTGCAAGCGTTGCTGGATGAAAACTCTTGTCAGACGGAGAAACAACTTTCGGAACAGCTTGGAGTAACTCAACAAACTGTTTCTTATCGTTTAAAAGCAATGGGTAAGATTCGAAAAGGAACAAAGTGGGTACCACACTTTCTGACTCAAGAAAATAAAAACAGCCGTCTTAACATTTGTGTGAGTCTTTACAACAAGCAACATAGAAAGTCTTTCTTGTGGAAAATTGTGACCGGCGATGAAAAGTGGATTTATTTTGATAATCCGAAACGCAAATATCATTGGGTTGACCCCGGCGAACCGACAACATCCACGCCAAAGCGCAATGTTCATTGTAACAAAGTCATGCTGTGCATATGGTGGGATATGAAAAGCGTACTGTATTATGAACTTCTCAAACCTGGTCAAACAGTTACTACCGATCGCTATTGTCATCAATTGATGCAAGTGAATCAAGAAATTGAGAAGAAACGTCCATTTTCTGGTAAAGGAAAACGTCCAGTAAAACTGCTCCATGACAACGCGCGGCCTCATGTGGGTAAACCGGTCAAGGATACGTTACTAGCGCTTGGATGGGAAGCTGTACCACACCCGGCGTATTCACCAGACATAGCCCCATCCGATTATCATTTATTCCGGAAAATGCAGAACGATTTGTCTGACGTGCGATTCAAAACATTTGAAGAAGTGGAAAAATGGGTCGCTAAATTTCTCACCTCGCAAGTCGAAAGTTTCTTTGCGAAAGGCATCCGCGAGTTACCTGAGAGATGGCTGAAGGTCATTCAGTGCGATGGAGATTACTTCGATGAATAACTGTGTTTTACTTCTTTTTTTAATAAATCTTGAATTTTTTGAAAACTGTCCTAAAACTTATTTGTACACCTAATAAATATATCAGCCTATGCCATGTGCGTCTTGCCACTACAGTCCCCAATCGGCGGGAAAGATGCTGCTCGTTATTCTTGACAGAAGCAAAAAACCAAAAAAAAAAAAATTCAATCGTCGTTTATTTTTCTTCTGGGTGAATTAAGAAAAAGTTTTAAAAATCGGAAAATTATTACTTTTCTCAGGTTTGAAAAAAAATGGGTTAAAAAAAACTTCAACGTGTTATAAAAATTATTTAAAAATACTTTTTCAACGAATTTTTAATTCACTTAGAAGAGCCTTTTATAGTGAAGAAAATGCACGTGGGTTTGATTCAATAGTTCGTTTATTTTTTTTTTGCCATCACGCCCACGAATTTTGAAAAATCGTGAAAATGAAAACTGGAGAAAAGGCACTTCAAAGTTTTTCTTTTGCTTTTGGCCTTGTAGCTTCGAAAATATTTACGATTGGCCTCTGTAACTTTGTAAATATATTCCAGGATAGTTTATCTATCGATATGAGCAATAAAAAAAATGCATGAATGAAAATAAAACCAAATGGCGGCGCTAGAGGTGCTCGAACTTGGCTACTAGAAGTTGTGCCGTGGAACGCCCATGTCCTCGTAGTTAACTAAAATCAACGAAACAATTTTTTTCATAAAAATAAGTCATTCTGCTTTGCATTAACCTAAATTTAAAAACAAAAAATTGAAAATTTGAGGACAAAAACAAGAAAAACACTTTTTTAAATAAACAAATCGTTAAAAACAATATTGTTTAAAACAATTTATACGAAATTTCAGGTTTGTGCAAAGGCCGATAAGTTAAGGGGTAAGGCCACTGTAAATTTTTTGAAAAATCGATTTTTTTTTATTGGCTTAAAAAATAGTTTAAACCCTCTAGTTTAAAAATAGTTTAAATCCCTTTAACTTCTTTTTTTAATTTTTTCCAATAAAAAACTGTTCGCAAAACTTTAAACGCGTTTTTCTCGAAACATGGTTTTTCAAAATGGCACGCAGCATAACTCGAACAATTTTCATTTTTTTTACTTGAAATTTTAACCAGATGTGAACATTTACATTATCTTGAGAATGTCGATCGGAATTTTCAAGAACTTTATTTATTGATTTTTTATTAACAAAAAACTTGCCGTTTTTTTCGTCAAAAATCAATTTTTTTTTTCAAACGCACGCCAAATCCACAAAAATTGATACTTTTTAAAATCCGATCGACATTCTCTAGCTATAGCCCTCTAGATTAATGGTTTTTTTTTTGTTCTAGATTCAAAAGTGCACCAGTGGTGCTGCGTGCCGCGGAGCCCTGTGGAACCGCCATTTTGTTTTTTTTTTACTGTAAAAAATTTTTATAATAAAGTTTAATGTATGCCCGATAACACCATTAAAAGTTTTTTTTCAAATACCTTCAATTTCGGGAGCAAAAAATTAGTGAAAAAACCTTTTTTTTTGGGCCGTTACAGTGGCCTTACCCCTTAAAGAATATATGTACAAAATTTCAGGTTGATTGATTCATTACTTTTTGAGTTACATTCCACGGCACGAAAAAATCACGTTTCGAGTAAGACTCGACTGAAGCTTGCGTTCTTGAAAAGTTGAGTTTCGAGTGATTTATGATTACCCATCTGCGATGCCAGGGCCGTAAAGCAAGCCTTCTTTTAGGAAATCACTACTCTGGACTGCGTTTTTCTCTTTTTCTGTGAACTGTTGGTGAGAAAATGAAAAACGACGGTCACACAGGCCGAATTTTGCTTTACAATCGTCGGAAGTGCCCCATATTATCCAAAAAGTAAACTAGCAAACTTGTTTGCCTAAGAAATGAAAAGGTAGAGCCCGCAAAGGGCGTGCGCTCGTTTACACTGTAAAAAATGATATGAAATTTACAATACATTTAAGATACAAAGGAATTGAATTTTACGAACTCAGTAGATGAAATTAAATTTGAAACACTATTACCGTAAATTTAAAACAGGAACATGAAATTCTAACGTGGATATAGAATTTAATAGACGCAACATGGAATTTCAAAAACAAGTTTGTAAATTTGTGGAAAATGTATTGCATTAAGGGCGGGGTAAAGTTAATTCGGCGAAAAAAAGGCATGATTTTAAGATTTTTTTTTGGCGTAAAGAATAGTGTTCGTTTATTGAAAAATGTACATATAATAAAGTAACATTTGAACAACATTCTCCTAAATTTGCATTGCAAAATATTCAAAATTGAGCGAGTGAAAATTAAAGCCCGGAGGCGCCTCGAAAAAAAGTTGGTTTGCGGTGTGCACCATAACTCGCAACAGAATCATCTGAAACAAAAAAATCAAAATGCATTTGTCAAAGGAGATTTTTCTCGAGGTAATGACGGGAGGATTTTTTTTTTTCGATTTTTCGATTTTTCGTAGCACTTGGGAGCCAAAAATCCGATTTTCGCTAAAAAAAATCGGCTAATTTGTTGTTGAAAAATTAGTAATTATTTAAAAAAAAACAAAAAAGCTGTCGACAATACCTGGTGAATTATGTGAAGAAGTACTGTGCAAAATTTCAAAGCGATTGGTCCAGTAGATTTTGAGTTATCGTGCACACGGACTTCAAATATTAGGTGTACAAATAAGTTTTAGGACAGTTTTCAAAAAATTCAAGATTTATTAAAAAAGAAGGAAAACACAGTTATTCATCGAAGTAATCTCCATCGCACTGAATGACCGTCAGCCATCTCTCAGGTAACTCGCGGATGCCTTTCGCAAAGAAACTTTCGTCTTGCGAGGTGAAAAATTTAGCGACCCATTTTTCCACTTCTTCAAATGTTTTGAATCGCACGTCAGACAAATCGTTCTGTATTTTCCGGAATAAATGATAATCGGATGGGGCTAAGTCTGGTGAATACGCCGGGTGTGGTACAGCTTCCCATCCAAGCGCTAGTAACGTATCCTTGACCGGTTTACCCACATGAGGCCGCGCGTTGTCATGGAGCAGTTTTACTGGACGTTTACCTTTACCAGAAAATGGACGTTTCTTCTCAATTTCTTGATTCACTTGCATCAATTGATGACAATAGCGATCGGTAGTAACTGTTTGACCAGGTTTGAGAAGTTCATAATACAGTACGCTTTTCATATCCCACCATATGCACAGCATGACTTTGTTACAATGAACATTGCGCTTTGGCGCGGATGTTGTCGGCTCGCCGGGGTCAACCCAATGATATTTGCGTTTCGGATTATCAAAATAAATCCACTTTTCATCGCCGGTCACAATTTTCCACAAGAAAGACTTTCTATGTTGCTTGTTGTAAAGACTCACACAAATGTTAAGACGGCTGTTTTTATTTTCTTGAGTCAGAAAGTGTGGTACCCACTTTGTTCCTTTTCGAATCTTACCCATTGCTTTTAAACGATAAGAAACAGTTTGTTGAGTTACTCCAAGCTGTTCCGAAAGTTGTTTTTCCGTCTGACAAGAGTTTTCATCCAGCAACGCTTGCAGTTCCTGATCGTCCACCTTTACAGGAGGCCCCGTGCGTTCACGGTCACTTACGTCGAAATGACCTTCTTTGAATCGCTTATACCAATACTCACATGTACTTTTAGATACAATGTTGTCTCCAAGAACAGAACATATCGATTCACACGCTTTCCTAACACTTTTTCCTTGATGGAATTCATTGTCTAAAAAAGTCAGTGTCTAATAAATAGCTTATCGGTCTGCATGTTTAATTTACAGAATTTATAGGTTATGTTTATGACTCCTTTACGTTTCGATACTACATATCAAGCGCCATCTATTATAAGTAAGCGGGACCTTTGAATTAATTTAGAATAGCTGTGATGATACAAAATCGAAGTGTCCTTAAACTTATTTTGACAAGTCTCAGAAAAACGATTTGAAAAACGCAGAAGAGTTTGGTCGCTTAGCGCTCATTGCACATAAGTTTGAGAACACTTCTCGATTGCATAAAATTCTGAGAAAATTCATGCATATTAAAGTTACTCAAAAGATTAATTTTGCATAATAATAATTCCAAAATGTTATTAACAAAATGATGAAAAAAAAAAAATTAGTCAACAAATTTCCCCGCAACCCAATTTTTTTTCGTGATTCGTTCATTTTTCTGAATACGTATGAATTTTTTCAGATTATTCAATTATCTTTGAATTTTTAGAAATTCAAAATAAAACACGATAATTTTCTTATACTAACTCAAAGTCGTCGATGCCAGGTCCGTAGAGCAAAAGGCTTCCATCAAGATGATCGAGAGCATCGTTTTGCGTTTGTCTACGCAAACGGGGTCGAAAAATACAATAGCGCGCCGCGCAGCTGCCGCCCAGGTATAAAACCCGGCATGGAGCAATAGACGCTCAAATACTCATAACTTCGTCAATTTTACTCTTATCGACTTGAAATTTTAACACAATTCATTCATTCATTTAAAAAATAAAAAAAATGTTAATACTTTACCCCGCCCTTAATCTCCGTCTCGAAAATCTGGTTAGCACCCCCGGGTTTTCAGAGGTAGAATAACTACCAGGGATTGCCCAGGAACCGTTCGACGATCGTCTTCCCTAAACTGGCAGAATGCGAAGAAAGAGACGCAGATGTTTCCCCACTTTTCCTGTACTTTTTTTCCAGCTTTGGTTCCGGCAAGCAAGGCCCAGAATTACGGGAATAATACAAACGCCATAGACACCTATAAACTCGCTTCCTTTTACTACCACGAGAGGACTAGCCTGAATAGTCCCAGGAATGTTACATGGGGTGTCCTACGGAACCCCTACACTTCAAGGCAATGCGTTTGATTGGTGTGGGGGCTCTTTGCTCAGCTATCAAGTAGCGCCCTGCCAGGTCGATATCTGGATATCGACCTGGGGGTTATTGGGGATATCAGGCCTCGCGCGCCGCGTCATCTTCTGTTACAAAGCCGTAAAGTGCTATGCGATAAGCTACGGGTTGTACGATCCCCCACGGATTGGCCCTACGGCCAAGTGTCTGGCGCACGCAACTGTCCGGACCAGCGTCCGTTAAGGCGTTACCCCCACTTGTAGCGCAAAAAAGGCCTTTTTCATGATTTTTTTTAAAGAAAACTACAAAACTTTTTTAATCGATCAATATACCATCTTAAAGAACACATCTTGAAAAACTTTCAGTAATTTTTTTATTGAAAAATATTACGTTGTTTAGTGGCAAATGGCCGTCAATGAAATAATGTTTTTATATACACGGTTTGCGGTGACCAACATTGTGGCGAAGTGAATCATCTGAAAAAAAATGCGGATGGATTTAGTCAAATATAAGTATAAACTAGACTTTAATCGAAGGATTTTAAAAAATATTCTTTTTTCACAAAATGGCGGACAGTCAAAGTTAATGGTTTGATTTTAACGAAAAAAAACGACCGTTTTTTTGGCTATAAAACGGCCATTTTTTTTCGAAAAAAAATCGAACGATTATAGACTACATTTTTATGTATTAAATAAGCCTGCAAAATTTCAAGAAGATCGGTTCATTAGTGTTCGAGTAATCTTGGTGACCGACTTCAGAAATGCCATTTTGAGAAAAACGCGTCTAAAGTTTCAATTTTCGGTCGTTTACACAACGGATTCTTCTCTTTCAACGCTCATATCTCAGTCAATTTTGTTCGGATCGACTTGAAATTTTCAGGACATATTCTCAGATACTTATACTCCAAAAAAATGCAAT
Source organism: Ophion obscuratus (assembly GCA_964007375.1). Classification (NCBI taxonomy): domain Eukaryota; kingdom Metazoa; phylum Arthropoda; class Insecta; order Hymenoptera; family Ichneumonidae; genus Ophion; species Ophion obscuratus. The sequence goes on from OZ023318.1 coordinate 2,568,889, forward strand.
AAAAAATTCGATTTTTTCAAAATCGCAAGTGGGGGTAACCCCTTAATGCGAAAAATACCTTATTCATACATACTTACAAGGAACATCCCTCAGGTGACACCATTCGATTTTGTTGAAATTTGGATATGTTATAAAGCACCGAAAAGTAAGCGATACGAATTTTTTTTTTATCGGCGGAAAAACGGTTTTAAGGGGTGAAACCACCCCTCGGGAAAGCAAATATAGGGGTGGTTCACCCCTTAATTTTTTTTGCAATGTTACTATGGTGGATTTTTCATTGCTCCGGATTAGAAGAATTTTCGTTTTTGTTTCATTAAAATCGGTGGACTCCTTGTGAAACTGCTATATTACCCCTATAGATGCCTTTTTTCGAGGGTTGGTTTCACCCCTTAAAACCGTTTTTCCGTCGATAAAAAAGAAATAGGTATCGCTTACTTTTCGGTGCTTTATAACATATCCAAATTTCAAAAAAATCGAAGGGTGTCACCTGAGGGATGTTCCTTGTATGTATGAATAAGGTATTTTTCGCATTAAGGGGTTACCCCCACTTGCGATTTTGAAAAAAACGATTTTTTGTATTGCATTTTTTTGAAGTATAAGTATATGAGAATATGTCCTGAAAATTTCAAGTCGATCCGAACAAAATTGACTGAGATATGAGCGTTGAAAGAGAAGAATCCGTTGTGTAAACGACCGGAAATTGAAACTTTAAACGCGTTTTTCTCAAAATGGCATTTCTGAAGTCGGTGACCAAGATTACTCGAACACTAATGAACCGATCTTCTTGAAATTTTGCAGGCTTATTTAATACATAAAAATGTAGTCTTTAATCGTTCGATTTTTTTTTTCGAAAAAAATGGCCGTTTTATAGCCAAAAAACGGCCGTTTTTTTCGTTAGAATCGAACCATTAACTTTGACTGTCCGCCATTTTGTGAAAAATGAATATTTTTTAAAATCCTTCGATTAAAGACTAGTTTATACTTATATTTGACTAAATCCATCCGCATTTTTTTTTTAAGATGATCCACTTCGCCGCAATGTTGGTCACCGCAAACCGTGTATATAAAAACATTATTTCATTGACGGCCATTTGCCACTAAACAATGTAATATTTTTCAATAAAACAATTACTGAAAGTTCTTCAAGATGTGTTCTTTAAGATGGTATATTGATCGATTAAAAAAGTTTTGTAGTTTTTTTTTTAATTCATGAAAAAGGCCTTTTTTGCGCTACAAGTTGGGGTAACACCTTAAGAGGCTGTGTTGCGGTGAAGGAACCCTTGCTGCGTCCTGCAAACGAAAGAAAAAGCGATTTCAGTGACCTCTCGAACATCGAGGTTGGACGATTCAGCAATGGCGAAATGTACTATGGACAGTGGAACCGAAATTTTCAATTTTTGGATCGCGTTGAAGAATTTTTGTTAGGAGGAGCGCCGAGGAAAAAATGTCACCCCAGTGCTCGGTGCCGACCGTTAAACACGGAGGTGGGTCCGTTATGGTGTCAGGGTGTTTTTCTGGCCATGGAACCGGAGATTTGATAAAAATCGAAGGCATCATGGAGAAAGAACAATGCAAACAAATTATTCTTATCCGCCACGCGATTACATCCGGTTTAAGAATTATCGGTCGTGGCTTCGTTACGCAATAGGATAACGACCCCAATCACAGTTGTCGCCTCTGCCGAGGGTACCTGAGGAATCAAGAAGCGAAGCACGTGGTCGTCAGCGTGGCCACCCCAATCGCCAGATTAAAACCCGATTGAGCTCCGCTGGGACGAGCTTGATCGAAAAATAAGAACAACGTGTCCCCCATCTTCCGGGGATTTGTGGAAAAAGTTGCAAGTAGCTTGGGTCAGTCTGGAGCGGGGTCAAATCGACAAATTGATCGAACCGATGCCACGTTTTGTGAAAGCTGTGATCACAGGAAAGGCAGCTTTTTCGATGAAAAATCCGCGTAGATGAGGTAAGAGACCCGAATCTTTTAGACAGAGAAATATTTCGTTGACTCAAGAAAAAAATTTGAATTTTTTTCTCCAAATTTTTTAAGAAAAAAGATCAAATTTTTTATTTTTTTTATTCCGAATTTTTTTTTTCGGCAGATCCAAAATGATTGTATGTAACTTTTTACCTTCTTAGTAGTTTTACGAAAACCCAGTAGTTTCAGAGTTAGGCTACATTTCATAAATATGGTCGTTTTTGCAAAAAGTTTAATATTTATGCGAAAAGAAAATTGTACGAAACTCTTTAAAAAAACAAATTGAAGCCCGTACTCCCGGCTTTAAGTTTTTCATGGGGAAAACGGTTAACATTTTTTTTTCACGAGTCGTGCGCTTAACTTTCACCCCCCCCCCCCCCCCCCCCCCAAGAAAGCCAAAAAACGACCATCTTTCAAAGTGTGTACCGGGTAAAAAAAAATCGTAAATTTTTTTTTGAAAAAAGATACATGAACCTAAATATGTCCCTTTAAAAACGCCGTTTGGTAAATTAAGATATCGTCATTTTTGAAAGAACGATGACACCTCTTGTGTGGCTCAGAACCGGGGCAAGAGTTTCCAAACTTTTGGACGGTAGTGTATATATATATATATATATATATATATATATATATATATATATATATATATATATATATATATATATATTAGACTGATTCAAAAAAAAAAATTCCTTCTGGATTCTCGTGCTATTGTTGGGCATTGATAAAACAAAATTTCTCTAAAAAAATGGGCGCGGTCACTGAATTTTTAGAGGTGGCTATCTCGACTTTTTTGTATTTGAATTTTTTTTAACGAACATATTGCATTTAAGCATAGTCATGGCTTCGGATTACGGATAAAAATCGGAAAAGTTTTGAGTTTGTTCTTTTACAAACATAACAGAGAAAAACTGACCATACGTCGAAGTGCACACGAAACGATGAAAGAAGTTTTCGAACAATGAAAATGTGCTGAAATTCAAACGCGTCGATTGAATAACGCAATCTTGAAATCAATAAAACTCCATCTAGTCTGGAAATAACTTTTAAAAAATCGGGTTAAAACGAATTTGCCGTCACAAATATCGAAGGAGCGTAAATTTAAGAGAGATTTGGACAAACTGTTCAACGTTGCACATTTTCATTCTGCCCAAAATGTTAACGAACTTGAGAATGGCTGGGAAGAAATGTAAATGAGTTTGAAGATAATGTAAGCGTAGCATTTTGAAAATGTAAATATACGATTTATGAATAAAAGCTTATAATTTAATTTTTCGTAAAAAGTGCGAAATGTTAATGCGTATAAATAAATCTACATGAATAACGAGAGTAGTATAGACGCCATTATTAATCTACCTGGATTTGAATTGTGAATATTGCAATCTTTTCGAATTGTTAGAGTTGATTTTTGTTACGAAAAAGCTGCTGGATGTGATTTTTATCCGTAATCCGATGCCATGACTATGCTTAAATGCAATACGTTCGTTAAAAAAAATTCAAATACAAAAAAGTCGAGATAGCCACCTCTAAAAATTGAGTGACCGCGCCCATCTTTTTAGAGAAATTTTGTTTTATCAGTGCCCAACAATAGCACGAGAATCCAGAAGGAAATTTTTTTTTTTGAATCAGTCTAATATATATATATATATATATATATATATATATATATACAGGGTGAGGCAATAACTGTTGCCACCTTGAATATCTCATAATTATCGACGTCACAAAAAAATGTTTGAAACAAAAGTTGTACCGTACGAAAGGGGTCATCAAATGCGACCATTTTTTTTTATCTCAGTGGAGGCGCTGTCGCACAGTAAAGGTCACCTCCACTTTTTTAAATGGGACGGTACATTTTTTGTTCAACTATCTTGTCGAGCATCGCAAACTGCATAAAAAACATTTAGGGGTCAAAGTCGTTCAAGGTCATTGAAGATTAAAAAGTGACATGAACTTTATTTTTATGTGAAATTACCATTATTCACAGTAGATATTCAAAGTGATTGCCATTGGAATCAATGCAGTATTGCAATCTCCTCATCACGGATTGTGTAGAATTTCTTATCAATTGGGCACTTATCGAATCACAGGCTCGAAGAATTCTCTCACGCATATCATCCGGCATAGTTGAACGTTCTTTATAAAGAAGATCTTTCAAGTATCCCCACAAGAAAAAGTCCAGAGGCGTCAAGTCTGGCGAGCGAGCCGGCCACGATACAGCTCCTCCGCGTCCAATCCAACGATTT
>OZ023318.1:2578108-2670490 GCA_964007375.1 Ophion obscuratus
GACCAAGATTACTCGAACACTAATGAACCGATCTTCTTGAAATTTTGCAGGCTTATTTAATCCATAAAAATGTAGTCTTTAATCGTTCGATTTTTTTTTTTCGAAAAAAATGGCCGTTTTATAGACAAAAAACGGCCGTTTTTTTTCGTTAAAATCGAACCATTAACTTTGACGGTCCGCCATTTTGTGAAAAATGAATATTTTTTAAAATCCTTCGATTAAAGACTAGTTCATACTTATATTTGACTAAATCCATCCGCATTTTTTTTTTCAGATGATCCACTTCGCCGCAATGTTGGTCACCGCAAACCGTGTATATAAAAACATTATTTCATTGACGGCCATTTGCCACTAAACAATGTAATATTTTTCAACAAAAAAAATTACTGAAAGTTCTTCAAGATGTGTTCTTTAAGATGGTATATTGATCGATTAACAAAGTTTTGTTGTTTTCTTTTAAAAAAATCATGAAAAAGGCCTTTTTGCGCTACAAGTGGGGGTAACGCGTTAAGGGGGTCATCTAGTGTGTCAGATCAAAAGAAGAGAAAACGGCCTTGCATGACTTCGTTGAAGAAGAGGAAGGTGTACAGTCTATGGTTCAGGCATAGCAGATTGATGGTGAGACCATTTTTTTATTATGAATTATATACAAGAACTTTCAAACGCGTTTTTCTCAAAACACGATTTTTTTAAACTCCTGCCATGATATCTCAAAAACTATTTGATTGATTCTGCCCAAATTTATGCAGCATCTTTACTACATATATAACTACAAGTTGAACTAAAATAATTAAGATTGCTTCGTTAGTTTTCCTCTTATCCAGCTGATAAGCTATAGACCCCCAAAAATACGAAAATTTGATTTTTATTTCTAAAGCGTAAAAAAGTTGTTTTTGGAATTCTGACTTAATTTAAAATTGCCTTTGGTTTTTTTATTTCAGATGAGCAGAACGGCCGGAATCATGGCAGCAGTGGAGCATCTCTTTTTATATGTGTTCCTGTTGGGCGGTGTATCTCCGAATATATTCTATACAACGACTTCAAAAAATTCACAACGTTTGTTTAAATGTTAATAAAAATTATATACAATTTATAAATTATTTTATTTTGATGGTTTGGCAAAAAAAATTCTCCAAAAAAGCATTAAAAAACGGCCTTCACACTAGACGACCCCGTTAAGGGGTAAGGCCACTGTAAATTTTTTGAAAAATCGATTTTTTTTATTGGCTTAAAAAATAGTTTAAACCCTCTAGTTTAAAAATAGTTTAAATCCTTTTAACTTCTTTTTTTAATTTTTTCCAATAAAAAACTATTCGCAAAACTTTAAACGCGTTTTTCTCGAAACATGGTTTTTCAAAATGGCACGCAGCATAACTCGAACAATTTTCATTTTTTTTACTTGAAATTTTAACCAGATGTGAACATTTACATTATCTTGAGAATGTCGATCGGAATTTTCAAGAACTTTATTTATTGATTTTTTATTAACAAAAAACTTGCCGTTTTTTTCGTCAAAAATCAATTTTTTTTTTCAAACGCACGCCAAATCCACAAAAATTGATACTTTTTAAAATCCGATCGACATTCTCTAGCTATAGCCCTCTAGATTAATGGTTTTTTTTTTTTGTTCTAGATTCAAAAGTGCACCAGTGGTGCTGCGTGCCGCGGAGCCCTGGAAGCAAAACATGTCCCGGGAAGATAGCTGTGGAACCGCCATTTTGTTTTTTTTTTACTGTAAAAAAATTTTATAATAAAGTTTAATGTATGCCCGATAACACCATTAAAAGTTTTTTTTCAAATACCTTCAATTTCGGGAGCAAAAAATTAGTGAAAAAACCTTTTTTTTTGGGCCGTTACAGTGGCCTTACCCCTTAAGTAAGCATCTTGGTAAGTAAGCTTGGAGGTCCTCAACATGCAGATGGTCAGAGAAGAATTGGTCTCAGTCTCAAATATCGAATCTGCATACAAATTTTGATTCGTCACGAATCCCCCCTCCCCCCTTCGCCTGCACTTTTCTATTGAACATGCTCGCCCTCCACATTTTCATTCGAGTGGAAGAAGGGTCCGAGGAGAAAAAAAAATCAACCAGATCCTGCCCACTGCCGTGATCCTCGCCTCGCTTATTCGCCTCGCTCGAAGTAGACAATACATCTCGAAATGCAGAAATCCCGTCAATCTCGATGGACCATAATAGTTTTCATCAAGGGTGCTCGCTGCCATGCCCTTCTGCATGAGATACTATGTGTTTCATTTTTTTTTTTCTATGTGGGTAATTCTCCCAAAATGATCATTTCGCATGTGATCTGACCTCTTTAATACATGCCATTTGATTACATCGTAGGTTTTTTGAAATTGAAATATTTCAAGGGTCCGGTTGAAAATTCCGAACTTTGAATGATCAGAACGGTCAAAATTCCGAAAGAATTTTACACGAAAGACCAAAACTCCGAAAATCTGAACACCGTCCAAATAATTCGGCTATGAAAGTTTGAGAAGTTTCAAAATTTTCAATAAATCGACGAATTATTTAAATAATTTTTTTTTATCGAGAAGTGATTTTACGTCAATTTTGAACTTTGTCTAGACAATGATTTACATGATTTACAATCGATTGTGTAGACTTTCGCTGGCATGATCTTGACGAACATTGCAATTTCGGAACATTAAAATTGGGAATTTTTAATCGTCGGTGCATTCGTACGGTCGTGGAGATGACACGCTGGCCACATTTTTATCTAATAATTCATACCCTAAATAATTCTCTGAATCTACTAAATTTGCGGGACATTTTTTTAACCAGTTTTTTTATAGCGTACAAAAATTGATTGTGACTTATTTTTATTAAGGAGTAAGGCCACTGTAACGGCCCAAAAAAAAAGGTTTTTTCACTAATTTTTTGCTCCCGAAATTGAAGGTATTTGAAAAAAAACTTTTAATGGTGTTATCGGGCATACATTAAACTTTATTATAAAATTTTTTTACAGTAAAAAAAAACAAAATGGCGGTTCCACAGCTATCTTCCCGGGACATGTTTTGCTTCCAGGGCTCCGCGGCACGCAGCACCACTGGTGCACTTTTGAATCTAGAACAAAAAAAAACCATTAATCTAGAGGGCTATAGCTAGAGAATGTCGATCGGATTTTAAAAAGTATCAATTTTTGTGGATTTGGCGTGCGTTTGAAAAAAAAAATTGATTTTTGACGAAAAAAACGGCAAGTTTTTTGTTAATAAAAAATCAATAAATAAAGTTCTGGAAAATTCCGATCGACATTCTCAAGATAATGTAAATGTTCACATCTGGTTAAAATTTCAAGTAAAAAAAATGAAAATTGTTCGAGTTATGCTGCGTGCCATTTTGAAAAACCATGTTTCGAGAAAAACGCGTTAAAAGTTTTGCGAATAGTTTTTTATTGGAAAAAATTTAAAAAAGAAGTTAAAAGGATTTAAACTATTTTTAAACTAGAGGGTTTAAACTATTTTTTAAGCCAATAAAAAAAATCGATTTTTCAAAAAATTTACAGTGGCCTTACTCCTTAAGCGTCACTGTAATCCACCAATATGATCCAAACGGGCCCTCCTCGTGCCCCCACACAATAAGGCCCTCCGCGAAAGCAATTCACACCTCAAACAGGATCAAATAGGAAGAGAGAAGTTGAAACAAAAAGAGCGAGATCCACACTGCGAAAGGAAATATTTAATTTAAATAGGATCTATATAAATCAAACAGGTTTTTTCCTTGCCTCACGGCCTACTACGATCTTATTTGTTTCGAAGATATTATTTTATTTGTTTCAGCTATTCTTTTCAAATATTAAATCTATTCAAATTGAATGAATAAAGATTCGATTGAAATAAATCTTTATTTGCTTACAATATACACTGTATATGTAAGTGTACTATATGCATAAAATATTTCATTAATTCAAAATGAAATAAAACACTTAATTGAGAGTTTTACCACAACGATTTTCTATCGTAATTCGTCATTCACCTCATGTATAAATAAATAATATTTCAACTAAATGAAATCGAACCTAGAACCTATATATATATATATATATATATATATATATATATATATATAATTTCTCTCTCTATCTACCCTCTCTACCCCCACTCCATAGTATGGTTGACTTTACGAAAATTCTATTTAAATCAATTTTTTTTAAATAAAATACATATTCTTAGTGGATTCAACTAAATTGTTTTTTGAACAGGTAAAACCGAATCACAGATTTATTAGGATTTAATACAATATTTAGTTAATGAACGATATTGAATAGATTTTGATTGTAATAAATAAATATATTTAAAATAATTCCAACAATAGAATGCAATAGGAAAAAATTAATTTAACGAAAAATCTAGTTAATGCAAATTTCAAAAAATCAAATAGAAGCGGTTAGTTAATATTAATAGAATTTTTCTGTCAGTGCATATTCGAATAAAAACGAGTGGAAGATATTAATAAACCAATGAAAACTTGATAGGAAAAGGTTTGCATCATTCCAATAGGCCTATTGTTTCTTTTGATCATGATCTATCTGAAGTTCTCGACAAGGCGTTTTTCTAGAGATTTTTGATTTATTTTGAGGACACATTCAAGACACTATCAAGTGATTACCTGAAAAATTGCAAAAGGATTCATTGTTCTGTATTCGGAATATTGGCAATCAAAGATTGCACGGTTTTACACGCGTTGTTATGGAGAACGGTGGCAAATTTCACATTTTATGCAATAACGTCAAAACTTCTCTACAGATTTGTCTTTAAAAATTCTCAATTACAGAGGAACATGTGACGAAGTGGGTAAACAAAATCATGAATTTTGACGGTCTGGTTTCAGAGACATAGCGATTTAAATCAAGGGACAACACCACTCGAGCGGCAGAAAATAAGGCCTAACTTTGACAATTTATTGTTTGAGTATGGAAAAAGAAATAGGATTTTTTTTGAGAGGGTTTATTGAACACCTTAAAGTATTAAAAAAATGTTTTTAAATGATTTTCATACAAAATAGCAGCAACACAGGCCATTTTGAAAAACTTGTTGTTTACACACAGCTTCACGAGAGGGCGGTTTTGTCGTAAAGTATAAAACCTGGAACAAAAACTAAATAAAAGTATAATCTATATATTATTAGCTATGGGACTACGTAGAGATTTTTTATCAAATTTTGAAAAAATGGCGCACTTCGAAAGAAATGAATCGATTTTTGCCAAAAAGCAGTAAATTGTTAATAAAAAAAAGTGTGTATTTAATTTAAAAAAAAAACGGCTACTTACTCCTATAGCGAATGTAGTACGTAGCTTGGGAAGCTACTATTAATATATATATATATATATTAATAGTAGCTTCCCAACTATGCACACACACCCGAAATAACTCGGTAATTATCGACGTCACAAAAAAATGTTCCAGACAAAAGTTGTACGGTGTGAAGGGGGCCATCGAAAGGTCACCTATTAAACTGAAATACAAATCTAAATATCTCGAATCACTAGCGAATATTTAGTAGTGATCCGAGATATTTAGATTTATATAATCTATACTGACCTTGAATGACCTTGAACGACTTTGACCCCCTAATGTTTTTTATCCGGCTTAAGGTATTCAACAACATGGTTGAAAAAATGTACCATTCCGTTTAAAAAAGTGGAGGTGACCTTCGCTGTGCGTCAGCGCCTCCGTCGAATTAAAATAATTCGTCGCATTTGACCCTTCACACCATACAACTTGTGTCTGTAACATGTTTTGTGACGTCGATAATTACCGAGTTATTTCGGATGGCAGAGATAAGAGGGACACCCTGTATATATATATATATATATATATATATATTGCTAGGCCAAAATTAGTAAACGAATAAAATAAAAAATTCGTTCCAACATCAACAACACTTTTATTATCAATTCATCGAAGTGAAATTCATCAATTCAACGATTGACGATACAATGATCCGACATTTTCGTTGTTCATAACCTCTACGTGGTTCTTCTTTTCCTTTTCTATTTTTGACGATCGTTTTTCGTTCGGCAAACTTGCCTTCATGTCGCACTTGTTCCATTATTCTGGCCACAGCTTAAACGTTGCATTTCCGTTTATACTAAAAATCACGACAAAAATTCGCTGGGTTTGCGACGTAGAGTGTTTACGTATTAGTAGCCGGAATGGTTAGTCCGATAAAAAAGTGAGGGCTAGGTGATGAAGGGCGGGGTAAAGTATTTAAATCTTTTTTTTTCATTTTTTTTCATTTTTTAAATGAATGCATAATATATCAAGAATATTGTGTTTAAATTTCAAGTCGATCGGAGTAAAATTGACGAAGTTATGAGTATTTGAGCGTCTATTGCTGCATGCCGTTCTCTTCTCTTCTGCGTTTTTCAAACCGTTTTTCTGAGACTTGTCATATTTGAAGTCCGTGTGCACGATAACTCAAAATCTACTGGACTAATCGCTTTGAAATTTTGCACAGTACTTCTTCACATAATTCACCAGGTATTGTCGAGAGCTTTTTTGTTTTTTTTTATAATTACTAATTTTTCAACAACAAATTAGCCGATTTTTTTAGCGAAAATCGGGTTTTTGGCTCCCAAGTGCTACGAAAAATCGAAAAATCGAAAAAAAAAAATCCTCCCGTCATTACCTCGAGAAACATCTCCTTTAACAAATGCATTTTGATTTTTTTGTTTCAAATGATTCTGTTGCGAGTTATGGTGCACACCGCAAACCAACTTTTTTTCGAGGCGCCTCCGGGGTTTAATTTTCACTCGCTCAATTTTGAATATTTTGCAATGCAAATTTAGGAGAATGTTGTTCAAATGTTACTTTATTATATGTAAATTTTTCAATAAACGAACACTATTCGTTACGCCAAAAAAAAAATCTTAAAAACATGCCTTTTTTTCGCCGAATTAACTTTACCCCGCCGTGAAGGGACCGTGTTATTTTTGGAACTCTAAGCATTATATTACGTGTTTTCCTCGTGACTTTATTAGTTTTTCCATCCTGATGAGATGTACAACCTACGTTATAAAGATATTCGCAATATTTCGAAGCTTTCATCGATTGAGCGGAGAATAAACTTTTCAACGTGACTGTGGCGAGACCTTGAAAAAGAAAAATCGGTGTGACACGTAAATAAAAAATACACATAAATAAAATAACAAAAAAATCGGAGTGACACGAAATAAATGAAAAATCACATAAATAAAAAAACAGAAAAATCAGTGTGTCACAAAATAAATTTTTAATACACATTAAAAAACTGAATAATCGGTGTGACACATTATATTATATCGATTAGAATTGGGTCAATTGTGATTTATAAATGAAAAAATTTAATATTTGTCTTTATAAATTTGGTTGTCCTTCAAAATGATCATTTCGGAAAAATCACTCGTATAATCTGGATTGCTCCAATCTTCGATAATAAATGGAATAGCTTAAAAAAAAATTATCCACTTCCCTCGCGAGTTTTTCGTGACTTGGCGTGGAGGAAAAAATAGGCTGCGTGCTCCAGCACACGTATAACACCCATCGTTAGTCCATATTCACAACGTAATCGAAATTGACACAAGTGAGGCCGAGATAACGATCGCGTAATTTTCCTCACAGTGGCGCGTTTTTTTGCGTATTATTGGAGTGACTGTGAATAAAAGAACACTAAGAGGGGATGCGACTCATCTATAAAGAGAAAAAAACGTGCTCGACCTGCAATCATATCTCATTGAGTTATACGGAAAAATGTTGATACTCGCGAGCGTTTTCTGCGTCCTACTCGGCACCGCGGTAAGTCTTAATTTATTTTACTTAATTCACAATCATTATTCACCCGAGTCCATTAATGCACATTGAACCGAAAAAGACGATACTGAGGCAAATTCTAGAGAAATCCTCGAAAAGATTAAGTGAATTTTGAAAAATTATTTTACCAAGTGTTGTGATATTGAACGATTTTAATTTTAGGCTGTATCTGATTGCGAACTAACCTTAGGTATCATTTAAATTAATATAATAATAGTTAACCACTTTTATATTATATTCAATAAGTATAGAAAATTATACTCACAACCGTTATACTCACAATAAGTATAGAAAATTATATTCACAATAAGTATAGAAAATTATATTCACAACCGTTATTCACCCGAGTCCATTAATTCGCATTGAACCGAAAAAGACGATACTGAGGCAAATTCTAGAGAAATCCTCGAAAAGATTAAGTGAATTTTGAAAAATTATTTTACCAAGTATTGTGATATTGAACGATTTTAATTTTAGGCTGTATCTGATTGCGAACTAACCTTAGGTATCATTTAAATTAATATAATAATAGTTAACCACTTTTATATTGTATTCAATAAGTATAGAAAATTATACTCACAACCGTTATACTCACAATAAGTATAGAAAATTATATTCACAACCGTTATTCACCCGAGTCCATTAATTCGCATTGAACCGAAAAAGACGATACTGAGGCAAATTCTAGAGAAATCCTCGAAAAGATTAAGTGAATTTTGAAAAATTATTTTACCAAGTGTTGTGATATTGAACAATTTTAATTTCAGGCTGTATCTGATTGCGAACTAATCTTAGGTATCATTTAAATTAATATAATAATAGTTAACCACTTTTATATTATATTGAATAAGTATAGAACATTATTTTATTAGATTATAATTTTAAACAACGCGGGTAGAAATATTACTGACAGAAAATCTCTATTGACATTCACTAGATGCGTTTGTGTGAATTAGCTAGATTTTTCGTAAAATCAAATTTTTCCTATCGCATTCCATTATTGGAATTATTTATTTTAAATATATTTATTTATTCAAACAAGATCTACTTAAGGGGTATGCATAACCTTGAAGTTAAAAAAAACAGATTGATTTTCAATATTTTTTGTCATCTCAGGTATTGGGACGATAAGGTCGATCTTTCGCACACCGATAGTACATATATATAATACAAAATATATATAAACAACGTAATCATTGTCATTTAATCACAATACTTTAGATTCATCTAAAGTAAAAAATGGAAAAATATACTTTTAGTACAATGATGAAGCTACAAAACCGCCGGATACTTTTTCGAAATTTTAAAATTTGTACAAATTGCACTGTTTAAAAAAAAATGTCGATTTTCGTAAAAAAGTTATGACTTTAACGGTTTGTAATTAACAAACGGAGGAACATATGAAAAAATCATCCGGTCTGTCGATTGAACATCTTATAAAATATGCTCAGTCCAAATTTGAAGTAAATCGGACGATTAGATTTTGAGATATGACGTACGCCAAATTGCGAAGTGTACTTTCGCGATAAACGCAAGAGAAGAAAACGTACTATATCCACTTTTTCCGTGCACAATTTTCGTATAAATGTTTGGGTGTGCTCAATATCTTCGGTGGTTCTTTGCGGTTTCGGGTACGGGAAATACGAATAGAACATTTATTTTGTTCTAGAATCGTTTTTTTTTCGTTATAAATAATTTAATTGTTATAATGACGATTGTGACGAAAAAGTGAATTTTGCAGAAAAAAGTTTGAAACAAAAAATGTTTTTTTTTTTAATTGACAATAAAAAATGTCTCTTTCATTTTTTTTTGTTAGCTCCATTGGTAATGGAGATATGAACAAGGGGTATTTTTATGAGAGAGACGGAACGATGAGTGCAGGGGGCGAAACGATGAGTGAGAGGCAGGGGTGCAAATAATGCATTACTTTTTTTTAATGCATTAGCGTTTTCATTACTCATTATATTACATTTTGTAACGCGAGCAATTGCCATTACTCATTACATTGAATTTTGTAATGTAACCAATTTTCATTACGTATTACATTGGAATTTGTAATGTAAAACATTCCATTCCTCATTGCATTACATTTTGTGATGTGAAATATTTTCAGTACCCATTACAATGTAATGGGTAATGGAATTTTTTTACATTACAAAATGTAATGTAATGAGTAATAGATTTTCTTTACATTACAAATTTTAATATAATGAGCAATGAAATTTTATCACATTACAAAATATAAGGTAATGAGTAATGGAATTTTTTCACATTACTAATGCAATGCAATGCAAAAAATCTCCATTACTCATTACACAATGTAAGTTACAATGTAATGAGTACAATGTAATGGTACAATGAGGATTATTATTCGTTTCTCATTAGGCGCAGCGGTTTTTGCACTGGCTCGATCTGACCCGATAGGAAACGAATAATAATCCATATTACCTTGTAATGGAAATTTGTTACAATACAACATATAATGTAATCAGTAATGAACATTTTTCACATTACAAAATCCAATGTAATGAGTAACAGAATTTTTTTACTTTACTGAATGTAACGTAATGGGTGGTGAAGTATTTTTTCATTACCGATTTAAAAAAGTAATATATAATGCATTACTTTTTCATTACAAATTTCGTAACCCTGATGAGCGGTGATGCGATAAATTTTCGTCGCTTATATCTCCATTACTAATGGACCTAGTATAACAATAAAACATCTTTTATTTATAATATCTATGAAATGCAATCTTTCGTCCCAATGGTTATTTGAAAAATTTAATTGTATGAAAGTGCCTTGGTGTATGGACTACTTGCTTGAGATAAAATCACAATGATTTTTCGTACCTTCAATACTGCGATTCCTGCACCGTACATATATATATATATATTAGGGTGATTCGTTTCAGGGTAACTTTTTTTCTGACCCATCGTGGATGGGTCACTTTCTCACCTATAGGTGGATGAAGTAAAATAAATAGATTTTTTTTTAAACAAAAAAATCTATTTATTTTACTTCATCCACCTATAGCTGAGAAAGAGTTGAATTTACGGGCTCGGCTTATAAGACTTTTTTTTAGCAAATTACTTTCTCTACATAGTTCTCATTTGAATTTTTTTCGATATATCTAATAGCTTAGGCGTTAAAGCCGTTTGAATAGATATTTTCACACAATATTCACTTGAAATAATGATACCGCTGAAACGGTTGAATTTACGGACATGGCTCAATGAACTTTATTGTAAAGTATCATATTTCCTATGAGAACCCACTTGGAAAATATCGCGATATCAAAATTCGCGGAATGGTAACACTAATAATGAGAAAAACATTTTTTTCAATGCAAATCAAATGGGAAACCTTCAATTTTGATTCGCGACCTCTAAATATTTTTTGACAACACCCCCCTTTCACGAAACTTCGTTTTTGGGTATCAACTAAAGGTTTTCGGGCACGATGAGTCAAAAAAAGTTGCCCTGAAACGAACCGCCCTAATATATATATATATAATTCCTCTCTCTCTCCACCCTTTCTACCCTCACGCCCCTTTCATATGAACATTCTATTGAATTCAATTTTTTTTAAATAAAATAGATACACTTAGGGGATTCAAATAAATTGTTTTATAAACTGATGAAACCGAATCACAGATTTATTAAGATCAAATAAAATATTTACTTATTGGACGATACTGAATAGATTTTGACTCTAAATAAAAATATTTAAAATAAATAATTCCAACAATGGAATTCAATAGGAAAAATTTGATTTCACGAAAAATCTAGTTAATTCAAATTTCAAAAAATCACGCAGACGTGGTTATTCAATATCAATAGAACTTTTCTGTCAGTGTAGAGATTCAACTGCTTCCTGAATCCGGTCGATATCGTTATTATCATTAATATTATTCAAGCAAGGGATTAACAACAAATAACACGATTATTATTTTTATTCGACAAAGGCGTCGAGTCCGGTGGACTCTGCGGCCGCAGCCTGGGATTTGTTCGACACGGCGATTCAATCAGCGATAGTGAGAGCCGGAAACTCGCACGACGCTGCAACCACGTACGTGAATGCGTTACTTTCGCAGATTCGCTTGGAAATCCCTCTTGATTCGCAACTTGCATATTTGGGAGAAAACACTACACCCAACCAGGTAAGATAGACATTTTGATTGAACTCCCGTCATACGAATAGCTGAGCTCCATCATTGTGAAAATTCGTGTGAAAATGGAATACACTCGAACCTCGATAGAACGAAGATTTGTCCATTCCCTTCCGATAGACAACCAAAACGAATGAACGAATAATCATATACATTATTCTCTAATTGCTAATTGCTCGTCGAAAGTACTCTAATTTCAACCGTTATTTATTTTTAAAAATATCCCCATATTTATAATATTTATATATATATATTTTTTAAATAACATTTCGAGGCACATGAATTCGGTATAACGAAACCTCAATATAACGAAAATTCGACACAACGAACTTCCCTTGAGATGCTTTATATCGAGGTTCGACTGTCTAACAAGAAACATCACTTTGGTGTCCGCCTCCGATTTTGTTGAAACTTTTTCATGAAGAAGAGTATCAAAAACTAAAAGACACGTATTTTTTTTAATCGGCATACAAACCGTTTTAAGGGGTGAAACGCACCCTCAAAAATGGGGATGTTTTTCGTTTTTCGTCGATAACATTTTAACGGTACGAGATATAGAAAAAATTCCAATTGCATTAAGGCAGGATTCTACTTTGAAACCATGAAAAAAACGCTATTTTCGTGATTTTTTTCTGAGAATACTATTAAAGATATCGATATGGGATTTAAACTGTTCAATAAATATACTCTTTAAGTACATAAAAAAAAATTTTAAATGTATTTTATTCATTTTTTGTACACGTAAAATATGTTTAAAGCCAACGCCTCGAAAAGCAGGTACCGTTGCCGTGGTCGTGAAATCTTCCCGACGGATGGTCTGAAACAAAAAAATCAAATAGTTTCATGTTCAGTATGTCTTCAGGAACCGACCTAACTAGAATATTTTATATACGTGCAAAATTAACAAAATGGCGGCTAAAATACGAAAAAAATGCGTTTTTTTGGGTCTTTTTTTGCAATAAAAAAATAGTTCTAATCAAAATTTTAAGTTGATTGTAGTTAGGTCGGTTGGTACACACATATATAATATGTGTTCCAAATTTCATAAGGATCGCTCAGGTAGGTGCGTTCGAAAGGCGAAAAAGGATAGTTAGACTGCTTGGAACTTTATAAAATTTTGACCGAACATTCTTGAACATATTTACTTTCGAAAAATGTAAAAAAAAAAATTTTTTTTTTTCAAAGTTTCAAAGTAGAATCCTGCCTTAAGGCATTACCCCCACTTGTAGCGCAAAAAAGGCCTTTTTCATGAATTTTTTTAAAGAAAACTACAAAACCTTTCCAATCGATCAATATACCATCTTAAAGAACACATCTCGAAGAACTTTCAGTAATTTTTTTATTAAAAAATATTACATTGGTTAGTTGCAAATGGCCGTCAATGAAATAATGTTTTTATATGCACGGTTTGCGGTGACCAACATTGCGGCGAAGTGGATCATCTGAAAAGAAAAATGCGGATGGATTTAGTCAAATATAAGTATAAACTAGTCTTTAATCGAAGGATTTTAAAAAATATTCATTTTTCACAAAATGGCGGACAGTCAAAGTTAATGGTTCGATTTTAACGAAAAAAAACGGCCGTTTTTTGGCTATAAAACGGCCATTTTTTTTTTCGAAAAAAAAAATTGAACGATTAAAGACTACTTTTTTATGTATTAAATAAGCCTGCAAAATTTCAAGAAAATCGGTTCATTAGTGTTCGAGTAATCTTGGTCACCGACTTCAGAAATGCCATTTTGAGAAAAACGCGTTTAAAGTTTCAATTAGCCGGTCATTTACACAACGGATTCTTCTCTTTCAACGCTCATATCTCAGTCAATTTTGTTCGGATGGACTTGAAATTTTCAGGACATATTCTCAGATACTTATACTTCAAAAAAATGCAATAAAAAGAAAATCGATTTTTTCAAAATCGCAAGTGGGGGTGACCCCTTAATGTTTATTTTGTCGTGTACTATACATTGGAGATGAGAACGATAACGTTATCGACGAAAAACACCCCTATTTTCGGGGGTGCGTTTCACCCCTTAAATCCGTTTTTCCGCGGATGAAAAAAAATACGTATCTCTTAGTTTTTTATACTCTTCCGCATAAAAAAGATTCATCAAAATCGGAGGAGGATACCAAAATGATGTTCCTTACAAGAGAAAAGCTCGCGGATACTTGGGTTCATTCGGGCTGAATTTTTTCGCACCACAGGCGCCCTCCCCCAAGTGTTACGAGTTCTTGAAGGAGCGCGTCGAGACGAGCAGGTCGCTGGTCGCCGAGTGCTCACAGGGCCACCTGAAATTGATAACGAACCAACGCCAACGTATAGAAAAATTCTTCAATCACGTGCTGAAACGTTTGAACGAACACGACGGTTTTGTCGTTTTATGCATGTCCACGTACAAGGACCTACCTGATAGCCGCTCGAAAGCTGCATCGTGCATCCAAATGGTGAGTTCATTCCGGTCTCGATGTCAGTGCAATTCGACGAGATAAAAAAAATGGTTCGGAAAATTTTTAACGGGTATAAAATCATGTGCGAATTTGACAATTTTTTTTTCTTATGAAAAAGAGATTCACTCATAAAATTAACTACACATCTATTTAGTATGAGTATCAAGCTGTTAGAAAATGTATTTTTTTTTTCGTTGTACAAAATTGCTAACTACCAATATTTTCTTTTGTTATCTTTTTTTAGGCGCTCCGCGGCGTGACGTTTAGCTTCCATAATTTTTTACCTAGAACAAAAAACAAAAATTCTCGGCAATCTACATTAGAATACCTGGAGAAGTATGTACGGAATTTAAAAAATATTGTTTCATTCAAAAGTTGTAGGTATTTGAACTTGAATTTGGATTGAACTTGAATTTGAATTGATCTTGAATTTGAATTAATCGATTAATCAAATTATCGATTACTCAGAATTAATAATCAGAAACAATAAAATCAGAATAATCAGATTAATCAAATAATCGATTAATCAGAAATTCCGTACGTACTTCTATGCGAAATGCAATTAGGAACATAACTTTTTAATTTGAAGTAAATCGAGTGAAAATTGTTGAAGTTATTCATCACGCCAATTAGAAAAATGCTGATTCGAGAAAGAAAAAGAGATTCACTCATAAAATTAACTACACATCTATTTAGTATGAGTATCAAGCTGTTAGAAAATGTATTTTTTTTTTTCGTTGTACAAAATGCTGATTCGAGAAGAAAAAGAGATTCACTCATAAAATTAACTACACATCTATTTAGTATGAATATCAAGCTGTTAGAAAATGTATTTTTTTTTTCGTTGTACAAAATTGCTAACTACCAATATTTTCTTTTGTTATCTTTTTTTAGGCGCTCCGCGGCGTGACGTTTAGCTTCCATAATTTTTTACCTAGAACAAAAAACAAAATTTCTCGGCAATCTACATTAGAATACCTGGAGAAGTATGTACGGAATTTAAAAAATATTGTTTCATTCAAAAGTTGTAGGTATTTGAACTTGAATTTGGATTGAACTTGAATTTGAATTGATCTTGAATTTGAATTAATCGATTAATCAAATTATCGATTAATCAGAATTAATAATCAGAAATAATAAAATCAGAATAATTAGTTTAATCAAATAATCGATCAATCAGAAATTCCGTACGTACTTCTCTGCGAAATGCAATTAGGAACATAACTTTTTAATTTGAAGTAAATCGAGTGAAAATTATTGAAGTTATTCGTCACGCCAATTGGAAAAATGCTGTTTCGAGAAAAACGCGTTTAAGGCGTTACCTCCACTTGCAGCGCAAAAAAAGGCCTTTTTCATGAATTTTTTTAAAGAAAACTACAAAACTTTTTTAATCGATCAATATACCATCTTAAAGAACACATCTTGGAGAACTTTCAGTAATTTTTTTATTGAAAAATATTACATTGTTTAGTGGCAAATGGCCGTCAATGAAATAATGTTTTTATATACACGGTTTGCGGTGACCAACATTGCGGCGAAGTGGATCATCTGAAAAAAAAAACGCGGATGGATTTAGTCAAATATAAGTATAAACTAGTCTTTAATCGAAGGATTTTTAAAAATATTCATTTTTCACCAAATGGCGGACAGTCAAAGTTGATGGTTCGATTTTAACGAAAAAAACGGCCGTTTTTTGGCTATAAAACGGCCATTTTTTTAGAAAAAAAAATCGAACGATTAAAGACTACATTTTTATGTATTAAATAAGCCTGCAAAATTTCAAGAAGATCGGTTCATTAGTGTTCGAGTAATCTTGGTCACCGACTTCAGAAATGCCATTTTGAGAAAAACGCGTTTAAAGTTTCAATTTCCGGTCATTTACACAACGGATTCTTCTCTTTCAACGCTCATATCTCAGTCAATTTTGTTCGGATCGACTTGAAATTTTCTGGACATATTCTCAGATACTTATACTTCAAAAAAAAATGCAATAAAAAAAAATCGATTTTTTCAAAATCGCAAGTGGGGGTAACCCCTTAAAGTTTTACATCTGCCTCTGGCCATGCCAGAGGTGGGCTTACGGTATACGCTCAGTCGGTGAAAAAAAAAGTTCTTGCTATAAATCGAATAGTAACTTATTCTTATGACGATAAAACACCGTTTTAGTAGAAAAAAAATCGATTTTTTGAAAATTCTACTGTGGTCTTACCCCTTGAATAAGCGTCACTGTTAACCCTTTGCGGCATAATGTAACACTGGTGTTACACCTAATTCAATTAAGATTTTGACAATTCAAAAGTGTTTTTTAATTAAATGTGGCGGTTGTAAAGGTTCAAGTTTCCTAGGAATTCAATAACTACTAAAATATACCTATTAAATTTTTATTTTTCACGTAGCGAGTGTCATTAATAACGAAAGTGCAAAAAAACGAACTATTTACATCATAAATCTGATTACGACTAATCTAGCAGGTGAACCATAACCAAAAAATATGTAAAAACTTAGATTTTGATCCATTGAATGCGAACCCGAAGTCTAAACCATCAAATTAAAAATGGCGGATCCAATATGGCGACTGTAAATGGCAAAAACTATAGGATTCTTTCCAAATTTGATAATATTTGGGGGGGGGGAGCTTTCATATAACAGCGACCCCGAATACCCCCGAGTACCAACTTACGCTATCATCAAACGACGTTTTGCATATATAGTCCGCCATATTGAATCCGCCATCTTGAGTTCTCGAATTTTGAGTGCAGATTTGTGATCAGCGACCCTGAAAACCCCCGAGTACCAACTTTCGCTATCATCAAACGAGGTTTTGCATTTATGGTCCGCCATATTGGATCCACCATCTTGAATTCCCGAATTTTTAGCGCAGATTCGTAATCAGCGACCCCAAAAACCCCCGAGTACAAAATTTCGAGTGAATTGTACGTAAAGAAAAATGTATGCTGCAAAGGGCGGCACAAATTTGAGCTCGATTTTGTCTCTTTCTTCTCGTTTCCGTAATTTTGAGAAAAACGCGTTCAAAGTTCGCCGTATCGCCGAACCTACCTATAAATGCCCATAACTCTCTCAATTTTGAACGGATCGAGTTGAAATTTTCAGAGAATATTTTCTGAATCGTTATACTTAAAAATCCGTCGTAAGCCAAAAATCGTTATTGTAAAAAAAAATCCAACCAGGCCTTAAGGTGAGAGACACCTTAAGGCGAGGAAAAAAAAGCTGATTTTCGTAATTTTTTTAAAGCAATATTTCACCAGAATTTTTGAGACTTAAGGTATTCTTTATTACTTTGGCTTTTTTTTATTAATCTTTAAAAATGGCGGAGGCATGGCACGTTCTTCTAAACGGGTTGCAGCGGATGTTGTCAAACGGCGTGACACGTAGCGTCCGCGGGATTAATCTGAAGAAAAAAACCAACGAACATTTTTCTCTCATTAACACTCATACGCAGAATATGAACCAAGAAAAAGTGAGAAATGTTGAAAATCGATGAAATGGCACGCTTTGAAACAAAATTGATTGAAATTTCCCAAAAAATGGCTACGTGTTGCGGTAAAAAATACATTCTTTAAAATTTTCAAAAACATTTTCGCTTATATTTTAGAAAATAAGGTTAGATAGACTTACACCAAATTTCATCAAAATCGGTCGATTAGTTTTTAGCTATACGTCACGCCAGTTTTGAAAATTCAGTTTCGAAGATCGTGCCACAGCTCCGCCATTTTTAAAGATTAATAAAAAAAAATACCACATAACTGCCAAAAGTCGTAACGAAACAAACCTCAAGTCTCAACAATATCGAAGAAATCTGTCCTAAAAAAAATCATGAAAAACAGCAAATTGTTTCATCGCCCAAAGGCATCTGCCCCCTTAATGCAATATTGCAGCTACTCGAAGTTTCTCATCCAGTTTCAAGTGCCCCCAAAATCGTCACAAATCTCGCAAGTCAATTACGCCCGTTTTTCGTTTTCTTGTCACCAGGTGCAACAAGACATGGAGGCCACGATAAAGCAGGTCGAGGCGGAGTTTAGGAGAATGGCCCTCACTGCGAAAAAAGTGGCGGCTACTTGGGTCTCTAATGCCGGTCGGTGCGCGGCTTCTAAGGAGAATCCGAGCCACGAGTTGGATTGGTTCAAGGCGTGTAAAATAAAAAACTAAACTACCAGATTCGAAGAAATTCAGAAAAAGTTGGAAGTGAACCCACCTTAAAGGAGGATGGTGTCTACCGCGTGCCTCCCTTTTCCCTTATAATTAATGTCACTGATGTTACGCTAATTGTTTAAAACTCATTTGAAATCGCATTCCCTCTCGTATTTCCAACTTCGATCGTTTCACACTGCCAATATCCTCAGAATTCACAGTTGTATTCCTCCCAAGACCCCAAACATGCATTGCCCAAAGTGGATTCCAAGTTGCGAGCAGAGTCCATGAAGAGGCAGCACTGGTAGAAGTGCCCCAGGAGCGAGGAATCTCACGCTCTCATATTCCTCGAGCTGCCACACTGAAAAAACAATATATTTCTATGTACTAGGATTTGCTAACTATAAACAAATTTTTAACTATTAACAAAATTGTTAACTATAAACAAAATTGGTAACTATTACCAATTTTTTAAACCTATTAACAACATTTTTAACTATTATCAAAATTGTTAACTATTAACAAACTTTTTAACTAACAACAAATTTTTTAATTATTAACAAAAAATTTAACTATTAACAAAATTGTCAACTATTAACAAAACTTGTATGTATTTTAAAATGTGTGTATTTATGTAACCCAAACAAACATTAAACGCGTTTTTCTCAAAACAATGTTTTGCGACGGCTTTGTTGATAAAATCTTCTTAACCACATATTCTTTACAACTATAGCTGTAGCCCATATCAATTTTTTTTTATTTTGATACTTAGTATTTTTTGCCAAAAACGGTGAAAAAAACACGTTTTGCTTTTATTTTTTACGAGACATATCCGCCATTTTGTTATTTTTGTATATATCAAAAATCGTATGATATGCGCTATAGCCATCGGGATATTGAATCCAAAACCGTTTGATTTTTTTGTTTCGGATAATCCATTTCTGATCAACAGCGCAGACCTACCATTTTTTAACTACCATTTTCGTCTATAAACAGTGACTTGTATGAATAATTTTATTTAAATGTATTTCGAAAGTGTATTTTTTAAGTGTAAAAACTTTTATGTCAATATGTATAACATAAACCGATCGAAAAATAGCCTTTTTTATCGTCTAAAGTGAAGACCCCTTAATATTCTTTATATGTACTTTCAAAAGTTTCCTAAAGATTTGGCAGGTCCCACAAAACAAACAAATTGTTCATCGATGCCTTCGGCGCAGAGAATAAAGTCACGTTTTCACGGTCACAACTGATATCCTCTACGTAAGTAAACACGGCATCACACACACAGTGCCCAGTGTACCTCGATCGTATCTACGTCGCGTTTGCGCACGAACGAGCTTGTGCGACAGAGCCATGGTAGCGTACAAAGTAAGCGGTCTTGCCAAATGTACGATACTTATCTCGAGTATAGAATTGTTAGCTATTATTTAAGACGAGTCGTCGATTTTCTAACAGTTGTTTGCTAACTATTAACAGGGCTATATTTGATTCAACTAAAGATTTTCAAACGATAATCAAATATTCATTTTGTATTAAGTGTACGGCTGTTATCTCGAAGAACTACTGGGTCAACACCTTAAATACTGATACGTTAATAGTCAATTGTATTACGCGCCTCTTCCTCGAGATCAGTGTGTAGTGCCCCCTCGATATGCCGATATTGCCACAATTTTTACAGTTTTTTGTTTTGGTTCTGGTCGGTGTGTATTCCGATAGGCAATCCATTCTTCTTTGTGCCGATCACGTCACACGTGTCATTGAGAAAGTTATCGAAAAATGGGAAAAAGGAAACGCAGACATCGTTCATCGGATGAAGAGGAGCGAGATAGACTCAAAAATCGAGTGAAGTGGTTGGAAGAACAAGTTCGAAAATACGGAAAGAAAAAATGTGATAACAAGCGCAGTATGTATTTAAGGCTAAAGAAAGCCTGGCTTATTTTTTGTATGCTTCTAATAGAAAATGTACGAAAGGGATATTGGTTTCTTTGGTCCGACCATAAACCAAAAAGAATGTCACAACGATGTTCAACATCGCATGTGTACATAATCCCGTACACAGGTCGTGTTCGTTGGGTCTCATCATTTTGATACGAACAAGTGCGCATGTGCATAATGATGCGCAACGCGCAACTGCGCAATGAAACGTGCGCATCATTATGCGCATGCGCAGTCAAAATGATGAGACCCAACGAACACGACCATAGGCTCACTTCTTCGTGCTTCTCGAAATTGTACGAAAGGGTTATAATGGTTTCTTTGGTCCAACCATAAACCAAAAAGGATGTCACAACGATGTTCAACATCGCATGTGTACATACCCCCGTACATTATGCCATGCGGATTCTGTCTCTCGATCGTTCAACGATCGCGGGTGTAAGATCAGCAGGTCAAACATTTCACGTTACGGTACAACCGACCCGTGAAAACAAATAATCCCAAAAAATAATAATAATAACAAAGTATTTTCGGTTATTTTTTCCATTATAATAGCTGATCGAAGAGAAAGCTCGACGCGGAGTCGATCGCGCAGTGGATCTCACAGAAGAGATCCCGCCGATTACTACCATGGCGATTATCATAGTGATGATGGAAGCCACGCATACTATTCCGATTTTCAAGACGAAAATTGACGCTCTAGGCGCAGTCATTCTCGTCGACACGAACGAGATTCTTCGCATACCCAGAGGCGCAAGAAATTGAACTACAAGCAGACATTTTGGAGGTGGTTGGAGAATGCCTCAGACCGGAGCGGGTGTTAGCACCGCCAGTGCATAGTCATCTTGCGACGCTTTGGTGTGAGGTTATTGAAAAAGGTCTTCCGGCAGAGGAACGGAAAGGTTTTTTGAAAAAGATTTCACCCCCGGAAAATTGGACTTTTGTCGATCCTCCAAAATTGAATTTGGAGATTAAAGCAGCCCTGGACAATACGATTATAAAAAACGAGATGAAAGGATTACTGAAATACAGGAAAAAGTCGCTGCTTCACTTTCAAGCATGGGAAAGGTCATAGATCTAATAATTAAATCAAATCCGGCGGATAAGAAGCAATATTTAGAGCCGCTCAATGTAGCTGTGAAACTTCTGGCGGATCTACAGCACGACGAAACATCGATTCGGAAGAATTTGATCCTAAAAAATATCAAGGCGCCGTTCAGCGATACACTGAAGGATTTATCGTCAGGCGATTGGCTGTTTGGAAGGGATCTGAGCGAAAAAATAAAAGCGGCTAAGTTCTGCAGCAATCATCGAGAGATTTGAAGCAACCCGTAAAGCAATTATTCGATCAAGGAAAAAATTCAAAAAACACGAGGGGCCCGCCTGAACAAAACCAGCATCGATTGAATACGTACTCGAGAGGGGACGGATACAAACAGAGTCACAACAATTACAGTCGCAACAACAACTACAATCGAGGCAACAGACCCATGATACGCGGACGGAATTATCAGCAAAAACAAGAGCATCTGCTTCCGAAGAAGATCAATTAAATGTAGGTAAATTTGCCGGTCGCTTAGCTCGTTTCAAGCACAGCTGGCTTGAAGCGATCTCAGACGAAACCATCTTGAGCTGGATTACAGGCTACAAAATACCGTTCACATCGAAAGTACATCAAATTATCCCGCTTGTCGAATCTCGGTGGTCGGATCAAGAAAAACTTGTGATTCGAGAGCAAATCGCAGTATTGTCAGAAAAAGGGGCTATAGAAGGGTGTCAACCTGAGTCTGGACAATACATCTCAAACATTTTTCTTGTACCGAAACCGGATGGCTCTCACCGTTTCATTCTGAATTTAAAGTTGTTAAACGAGTTTATAGCTACGGATCACTTTAAATTAGAAGATGGGAAAATGGCACAGCAAATGATAACCCGTGGATGTTTCATGACATCAATTGACCTGAAAGATGCTTATTATTTAATCCCGATTGCAAAATCTGATCGCAGGTTTTTACCTTCGAAGCGAAATTGTATCAATTTACGTGTTTGCCTTTCGGACTAAATAGGGCTCCTTATACGTTTACTAATGAAGCCGGTAGTATCGTATCTCAAAGAACGAGGTTTATTGTCAGTGATATATTTGGATGATTTATTGATGCTTAGAAATTCAAACGAAGAATGTTCACGGAATACTCTTATACCAAGACAGTTATTCGAGAAGTTAGGATTTGTTATCAATGAAAAGAAGAGTCAGATGATTCCGTCAACGAAATGTAAATTTCTTGGATTCATTTATGATTCAGAAAAAATGAATACCCGGCTTCCAGAAGAAAAGGTGATCAAGACTGCTAAAAAAATTAAAGAATTTAGTAAAATGAGCCATTGTACAATCCGGCAATTCGCGGGATTAATTGGAACACTAGGTTCGAGTTGCTTAGCAATCAATTACGGCTGGGTTCACATAAAGAGTTTTGAGAGAGCACAATTCTTGGCTCTCGCATTAAACAACGGAAATTTCGAAGCGCAAGTGCACCTGTCGAAAAATTTCCAGATTGATTTTGATTGGTGGAAAATTCATATAAACAAAGAAGTGCGTTCGTTAATACCATTTAAAGCAGCCCTCGAAATTTCCTCCGACGCGTCGCGCTTTGGATGGGAGGCGTGCTGTGAAGGCAACCGAACGCATGGTCACTGGAGCCAAGAAGAGCAATCTCATCATATTAATTATCTAGAATTATTGGCGGCTTTGTTCGGCTTAAAATGCTTTGCAAAAAATCTAAAGGACTGCGATGTGTTATTGAGAATCGATAATACCACGGCTATCGCTTGCATTAACAAAATGGGAGGCATGAAATTTCCGGTGTTAAGTGGACTCACAAAAAAGATTTGGAAATGGTGCGAACAAAGAAATATTTTCATTTACGCATCTTACATTTCGTCGCAGGAAAATTATGAAGCTGACTTTGAATCGAGAAGACTTGAACCGGAAACAGAATACGCCTTGTCAAATTGGGCCTTTCGCAAAATTAAAAATAAATGGGGAAAGCCCGAAATAGATTTATTTGCAACAAGGACGAATGCGAAATGTAAGCATTATATTTCTTGGTCAAGAGACCCGGACTCAGTTGCTGTTGATGCGTTCACAGTAGATTGGAGTCAATGTTTTTTTATGCATTTCCACCATTTGCAATAGTTATACGCGTTTTAAGGAAACTTAAAGAGGATCGTGGTAAAGGTGTTGTGGTTGTACCGTACTGGCCAGCTCAAGTTTGGTTTCCTGTCTTCACTGGTATGCTAGATGGCGAACCGATATATTTTCAACCAAATATAAATCTTTTACGCTCTCTTGATAGACAACCATATCCGATTTGGAAGAAAATTACCCTGGTTGCAGGGCTGCTATCCGGGAAGCACTAGGTAGAAAAAACATGCCGAAATGAGCACATACTATTATGGTTTCCTCACTCTCAGATTCATCGCTGAAGCAATATGATGGCTGCTTAAAAAGGTGGTGGCTATTTTGCCATGGTGAATTTATAGACCCTTACAAATGCGATACGTCATACGTTCTAAAATGTTTGTCCACTGAGTTTGGAAAAGGCGCTTCTTATGGCACGTTGAACTCCTGTCGATCCGCGATTGCTCTGTTGCGTGGGCCAGAATTGGGAGAAGATCCCAGAGTGCGGAGATTGTTTAAAGGTATCGCAAATCTTAGACCGACAAAACCCAAATACGATTCGACGTGGGACCCGCAACTTGTATTAAGCCACGTTGCGCAATGGGGTCCTAACGAGGGAATTCCCTTAGAAATCTAACTCTTAAGCTGGTCACATTATTAGCGTTAGTTACAGCGCAACGAATGCAGACACTCGCATCCATAGACATTCGAAATATAGAAAAATCAGCAGAGTTGATCGAAATTAAAATCCCGACGCGACTAAAAACATCAAAACTAAATAAAGCGCAGCCAGTTTTAAGCATTCCTTTCTATATTGAGAATGCATATATCTGTCCGGCATCAGCACTAGTAACGTACATAGATAAGACAAAAGATATACGAGGAAATGAATCTCGTCTTTTTATAGCCCTACAAAAACCACACAAACAAGTATCCACTCAAACTATAAGCAGATGGATAAAAAAGACCCTAACGGAAAGTGGGGTGAATACAGAGGCATTCGATGCTTACAGTACACGTCATGCGTCTACCTCGTCCGCAAAAAGGAGTGGGGTCAATATAGACATTATTAGAAAAGCTGCAGGTTGGACAGAACGTTCGAGTACCTTCGCTAGGTTCTACGATCGTCATATTGCAACAAGCAAAGCCATGTTTGGAAAAGCGATTCTAAATAGCAGCCATGTATAACATTACAAGTTCTTATGCATTACACTTAATCGTATGGTTAAAGAATTAATTAAATAAAAATAAATGATATCGAATTTCCGATTTCGTAAATATCTGCCGGAACGAACTTTAAATAACTATACACACTGATCTCGAGGAAGAGGCGCGTAATTACAATTATGAGATCAAACGAACTTACCTGTAAGTGAAGTTCGATCGTAATTGTATGAAGCGCCTCTTCCGAAGAGATCAGTCCCACCCAATAAATTTTCCCCTTTTCTAATCATACACACATTAGAAACTCTAATGGTTACGGCAGCACTTTGAAAGAATGAATTGCCTATCGGAATACACACCTACCAGAACCAAAACCAAAAAGTATAAAAATTGTGGCAATATCGGCATATCGAGGGGGCACTACACACTGATCTCTTCGGAAGAGGCGCTTCATACAATTAAGATCGAACTTCACTTACAGGTAAGTTCGTTTGATCTCATAATAAATCCTTATTTGCATTAAACAGAGAAGTGGTCGCGTGAACTGTGTGACTCTTGGCTCCAATGTGGCCGGGATAGTCGTTTTGCATGAAGATCAGTTAATTGTTGTGACATGTTCGTCGCGGCAACTATACATTATACGGCCCCAAATCTAAATATATTAAGGCGTTACCCCCACTTGTAGCGCAAAAAAGGCCTTTTTCATGAATTTTTTTAAACAAAACTACAAAACTTTTTAAATCGATCAATATACCATCTTAAAGAACACAACTTGAAGAACTTTCAGTAAATTTTTTTATTGAAAAATATTACATTGTTTAGTGGCAAATGGCCGTCAATGAAATAATGTTTTTATATACACGGTTTGCGGTGACCAACATTGCGGCGAAGTGGATCATCTGAAAAACAAAATGCGGATGGATTTAGTCAAATATAAGTATAAACTAGTCTTTAATCGAAGGATTTTAAAAAAATATTCATTTTTCACAAAATGGCGGACAGTCAAAGTTAATGGTTCGATTTTAACGAAAAAAACGGCCGTTTTTTTCGTTAAAACCGTGGTAATTTTATTCCACACCGAACTCGGATCCAACCATCTGTAACGGAATAGCAACAGTGTACGCTACAGCTAGCTGATCGGCGCGTGGTGTGGGAACTCGAAGCGTGTTTTTTTCCCCGAGTTCTAGTAATTCTGAGACGGATGTGAAATAAATTTATTCTGCAAACAAATTGAATTTGTTCAATTTATTTATGTATTTATACATCCCGGCTGGAAATTTAGTTAGGGCGCTAATCACGCTCGGATCAGGTTGCCTGACTGCCGTTATACGGCGCTGGGATGGCAAACTGATCAGGGCGTCAACAAAAATGTAACGCTGTTCCTGATAACGGCGGGGTCTGGCAGCCTGATTACGCCCGAATCTGGCAGCCTGATTGGGCCGCTATCCTGGCGCCTTATGATGGCGGGTATATGGCTGCCTGAGCGGATGTATTATATTTAGAAAATATACAGCACATATAACATAAAACTTTTTTGTTTATTGAATATTGAACACCAAGTTACATCTGAACATTTTGACAACAAAACATGTATTTCTGAACATGGGGATGGGGATAGGTAAACATGGGGATGGGGATAGGTAGACATGGGGATCCTCTTTGCTGCCATTAGAACCCTCTCCGCTGACATGGAGATCTTCTTCGCTGGGGTTGAGATTCTCTCCGCTGACATGGAGATCTTTTTCGCTGCCATTAGAACCCTCTCCGCTGACATGGATATCTTCTTCGCTGGTGTTCGAATCATCCCCGCTGGCATTAGGATTTTGTTTGCTGGTAGCTTTATCAAGACTTTCCTGACCTTGAATTTTATCATTCGGGTCTCTTTTTATAAATATTCAAATTTTTCGTAATCAAAACAACGTATATCATTCTTATTTTTAAAATTATATTTTATATTGAATCGATTCGATTTTTGAATTTAAAAAAAAATATATTTTAATTTTTTTTTAAATATTTCTTATTTTTTTAATTTAATTTGTATATTTTGTCAATTATATTTTATATTGATATTATTCTCTACCCAAGTGTATAAAAAGTCATAAAGTTTGTAAAAGTTGAAAAAAGTAAGGTTATACATACCCGGTACTTGTACCGATGATCGGGACTCGTCAACTTTTTTCTTCGAACGACATCTCCTAACACGCAGCCGTGTCAAATCCGCTTCCTCGCTTTGCGATTCGTAACGTTTTCACTTTATGTGCTCCTTTTTATATATCGAAAAGACTTTCAAGTTTTAACCCAAACACGATGTATACAATGACACACGTGCAAGTATAGTTTTTAAAAGCAACACTAGCGCCACCACTTTAGCGTTAGCCTGAGCACTGCCATGCATGGACCTCCTAATAGAGCCATATGAGGGCACTGATAAGGCAAGCCACATTATGGCCATTGTATGATCACGGCCTGATCATAAATCTGGCTAGCCTGAACAAACTCCCAGCCGGTATGTATTTGTCTTTGTTACAGCAAATACAATTTAAACTGTCGGCAAGATGGAAATCCACGATCCGACGTCCTTCGACAGCGAATTTTTGTTGCTGATCGTTGAGGTTATGGTCATTGTCATCGCGTTTAGCTGCTTAACACGTGGCTGCCACAGCTTTCAGTCTTTTAGCAAGCGCCTTTTTTCTTCTAAACTTTCCTTTGTATAGCATTTGGGTTGACATTTTCACGCTTTTTTTATTTATATAAAATATTTCGCGAAAGACGGATCGTATTAGGAAAACCGCGCTGTTGCCACGATCACAGCGCCGCTCTCTATACAAATATGAGATCAATCTACGCATGAGGTGCGAATGTGTAGGACATATAGAGGGTACAAGCTCTGTCAAAAATGTACAATCAACAACATCATATAGGCATTGGATGTTACTATAGGCTTCGACCAAAACTTTCGGCTCATAGGTGTACGAGTACCTACAGAACTACCTCAATGCATATTTGAATAAAAGTGCCAACCAAATGTATTTCTGTGCTATAAATAAGCTGTTTTCTCAATGCAGCGAAATATAAATAACAGTAGGGTTCGGCGAGAAACGCCCCTGTCATATGAGCTGTCCTGTTCTAATGTTGACAGTTCAAAGAAGTGTGTTCAGCACAAAAACCTCGGTGAAGCTGCCTGAAACTTTGCTGAGCGGTCACCCATCCCAGTATCGGCTCAGGCCAAGCCTCCAGTTCATGACCTCCACTCGTCGTTGCTCATCAATGATAGAAAGACATAAAAGTATATGGAAAATGTGCGTAATCGCCCGACTCGTTGCGTGAGCCGCGAAGATTTGGCCCCTCGTGTTTCCTTCCTTAATTCGAGGAACGTGAGAAAATTACAGGCTCGAATGACCGAGTGAACCTGACGATATTCCAGGTTTGCCGCCCGCCATGCTGCCTAATTGTACAGTCAGTCCCTGCGCCCCGTATAGTCTCGTCCACGTGGATAATCGTCCGAAGCAATTCGAGCCACGCACCAGACATCAAATACCCACGTACGACGTAGACGACCACCACCGGAACTGATACCGTGTCCTCGTGCGGCCAACCACAATCAGCCCGTATTATCCGTGCGTTTTGTTCCTCGCGATTATCTAAGCGGGGCTTTTGGAGGATGAAGAGAAGCAGCAGGACGGTGGATCTCATACAGTCCTACAAACTCGCTTCCTTTTATCGCCATGACAGAACTACCCCTACAGCCCTGGATCGTTCCAGGAATACGATTCCAAAAGTCACCCCATCGAGGGATCCAAGCGTTTTTGTTTTCGCCAACAGTGAAGTCCAGCCCCCTGAAGATTAGGACCAATCTTCATCAGCCTAAAACAGCTATAACAATTTCGCTTACACCTGAAATTGGAATTAACCATGAGAGAGAAAAGTATGGCGGGAAAGAATGAATCCAACAATGTCTCAATATGACGATCAGCCTCCATCGGAATGACTCGCATTGTCAATGTTTTGCTGTCTGATTGAATATGTCCTTGACCTTAATTTGTCCTACGCAGCACGGGACATGAACCATTCGGTCCTGTGTGAAATGTGGTTCAGGTATTGTTGTCACCTTGTCCGCTCTCTGTCTTGTGCTAAGATCGCTGTTGTCCAAAACAGAGACCATGGTGGAACAAGCCTGACGATCGCTCCAAACTTTTTTCATCCGCAGAAGCCAGGAGGGTCGTCGTTTTCCTTTTCGCCTGGAAGTCTGTACACCCGAGTTCCCGCAAACTTTTTACAATTTGCGGGAACCCGTCGCACTCTGCTTCGGCTTCCTCCGCGATGCTTTGATTGAGTCGTCAAACGAGATGTCCTCGACAGGCACGGCTCGCTCAAATTCTCATTCGGCGTCGCACGAATACTCACACCGAGTCCATTTCGCATTACAAATACTAGAAACAGCGTGTACACTATGAAACTAGTCATTGGAGATCCTTAGTGGTGTTCCATGATCCTCTCGTCATTGGGGATCCACTGAATGACCTTGAAGAGTCAGCCGGCTTGATGTGGATCGTAGCTGAACACTGGAGCTTCTGGTGGTTTAGGGAAAGTGCCCTTGAAGCTCCTCCTTGAGCCACGAGGAAGTCATGGCTCAAGTAGTTGCAAAGGATTTTCCCTGTACTGCACGGCATAGTTCTGTTTGGGTTTGCTTGAGTCAAGTGGTCATTGCATTCGTGAGATCAAGTGGAAACTGATCAAGTTCCCAAGGTGATCTGATTGGACGAGCAAGCGACGTAACGATTTGGGAATTGGGATGGCGGCGTTCTCAATCATGTCAATCTGCACGTAATCCCGGAAGATCAGCGTCAGCTCCTGCATAGGCTCGGCAATCAAGAGCCGTGGAACTTCAACGGATTCGAAATTAATCCACCGGGAATACTTCCAGCGTGCAGCCTCTGCCCTTAGGTCTGTGGCAAACGCGAAGCAAGCAAGCTTGATGAAGAGCTCCCTCAAGATACCAAAATTCCGCTGGCTCAGGAGAGAGCAACATTTCTTTGGAGTCTCATTGAGCACCGGGGAAGGAAAAGCAGCTCATGGAGAAAGATGAAGAGCGAGAATTAATAACCAGGCTTCTCTCTCGCTGTCGCGATCCGTCAAGGATCAATGCAATGGGAAAACGAACTGCCTGCTGGATTCATCAAAAGACAGGGCCCGAGGTACTGCGCCGATTGTATGATATCTTATTGAGGAAGCGGAAAAATGCTGCTCGCGAATGGCCACACGTGGGTCGATGGAATTCGTAAATCTACTCTGGCCCTTGACGACTTCGATCAGCTGCCTCGCATGACGAGAGGTACCTCATAGACCGCGATGTAGCCAAGGGTGGTTCCTCCATAAGGGTCAAGATCGCTCATCCCTTGGCGAATTATCTTCATCTCGATCATTCGCACAGCTGTCGTCAAAGGAACGCGAATCATCCACCGTAGCGGATAAGGAACCAAGAGGAATTCTCCCGGAACAATGGATCAGATGGAGGCGGTGGCGTTTGGGGCTCTTGGCTTGGGATTAAAAAGGAGCTGAAGGTCCTGGCTCTCTCTCTCTCTCTTTCTCTCTGTATACGAATGTGCGGGTGGATTGCCATTTCCAGTGCGCGAACCGGGTACGAAACGAGAATACGAACGAGATGGATGGAAGGACCGAATAAAAAATACAGGGGCGACAGTGAAGGGGGCTGATAGGAGTTGGGATGTTGGGTATGCATTGACAAAGAGGGCTAAATTTCTGAGCCTTCATCTTTATATCCAGAGTGCTTTTTCTTCTCGCCTCCCCAGACTTCTTTTCAAAAAAATCTTATTCTCTTACCCCATTCTTTCCTTCCCTCATCCCTATTCGGCTCTTCACCAGAGGAGCTCGTCTTTATCATACGTTTCGATAGCTCCGAGTCCTTTTGTTCCCAAGCTAGGCCGAGAGAATCGACGGCGTACACACAAGAGTGCACTCTCGTTACTCTGCCACCCCCCCCCCCCCCCCCCCCAGACTTCACCCACGGGTTTTTCGTGTAAGAGGCAGCCGGAAAGACACGGGGATTAGTTATACTTTTGCGAGTGTAACTCGCCTCATTTCTTATTCACCGAGCAAACACCGGATGGCCCGTTCGTCGGAGAAGCTTGACTCCTCGTTGCTCGCTTTATTATATGCAATACCGTCCCCCCCCGTCCTCAACCCCCAACAAAGGGACCTTATCCTGCTAACTGTGAAATCCATGTCTTCGCGAAGTTTCCAGGCCGGAGGTTTATTTTGGCGAGTCAGGGGGAGGAGAAAAAGGTGGATGGTGAACAGAGAATGGGAGGCTCGGAAGGGTGGGTTTCGTTGGCCGGAAAGCCCAAGGGTGTTCGGCGGTTTTGGAAGACTGAATAATTTCGTCGTAATTAGCGTTGAAATGTTTCGGGACAAGGAGGCCATTGGTCCGTTTCAGGGATGGTCTTGAATGTAGTTTTACATCGAGGAGGGTGTTGTCGAAACGATGAACGAAACCGTGAAAATTGGTATCCATCTCGAACGACTGAAGAACCAAAATCAGTAGACGGAGCGTTTTTTTTTTCTTCGCTCAAATGGATTGAGCCAGGTTTTATTTGATGCTGATTCGTTACTATTTCTATTACTGTTGCTGATCCATTGCTGTTACCGATCAGTAATTGTTTTTTTTAAATTTATTTCCGTTACTGATTCATTACCATTGCTAACCGTAACTA
Source organism: Ophion obscuratus (assembly GCA_964007375.1). Lineage (NCBI taxonomy): Eukaryota > Metazoa > Arthropoda > Insecta > Hymenoptera > Ichneumonidae > Ophion > Ophion obscuratus. Next base: position 2,609,691 of record OZ023318.1, read on the forward strand.
TCACTGATGCGTTACTGTTACTGATTCGTTACTGGTATTGATGTATTGCTGTTACCGATCAGTAATTGTTTTTTAAAATTTATTTCCGTTACTGATTCATTACCGTTGCTAACCGTAACTATCACTGATGCGTTACTGTTACTGATTCGTTACTGGTATTGATGTATTGCCGTTAATGACCCGTTATAGTTACTGAGTACTGTTACTGATTACCGTTACTATTCCTGCTACTGATTTATCTATGTTAGTCATCGGCTCACGATCCATTACTATTACTGCTACTGACAAATAACTGTTACCCACTTGTTACAGTTGTATTACTGATACTATTACCGTTATACAATTACTGCTGATCCATTCCTGTTACTGATACATTACTGCTATCGATGCATTATTGTTACCGAACCGTGATCGTTACTGATCCATTATTGCTACTGATTCATTTACGTTTTCCAACCGATCATTATCCAATTCTGTTACTGATAAATAACCGTTACTCAATTATTACTGATCCATTTCTGTTGATATTACGGATGAATTACCATTGGTCAACCATTAGTAATCATTTACTCTTATGGTACTATGAGTGGTCCATTACTGCACATCTTCACTGGTAAATTACTATTACCCAGCCATAGCCCAGCTGTTTTCGATCCATTACTGTTGAAAATACTGATGACTCACTGTTACCGAACGGTTAGTAAGAAATTACTATTATCGTAGTATTGCTGGTCCATTACTACGATCTGTACTGATAAATTAGTGGTATTCAACCATTGTCCAACTATTACCGATCCATTACTGTTGATAATACTGATGTATTACTGTTACTGAACCGTTACTGATCAACTACTGTGATCGTAGTGTTACTGGACCATTACTGTCATCTTTACTGACGAATTAATGTTACTTAAAGGCTTTTGATCCATTACTGTTGATTTGACTGATGAATTACTGTTATAGATCCATTACGATTGACTTTACTGATGAATCATTTGTACAGATCCGTTGCTGTTCATTTGTGTGATAAATTGCACTCACAGATTCATTACTGTTGATTTTACTGGTGAATTAATGTTACTTAACTGCTTCTAATGAATTACTGTTACAGATCCATTACTGTTGATCTTACTGATTATTTGCTGTTAGAGATCCATTACTGATATATTTACTGAAAAATTACTGTTACCCAGCTATGAACGATTCATTATTCTTGTATTTCCTAATAAGTTTCTCTTACTGATTTCCCACTGTTATATTTCATCATAAATGTCTGTTACCCAACTCATACCGATTTATTACTCCCAGCTTTACTGATTAATTACCGTTACTCGTTATTTCCATTATTATTGCTGTTCAACTATTACCGCTCCCTCAATGGAAATATGCTGATATAATACAACAATCATGAGAACAACACCGACAACAAAAAAATCCCATACGAAATTCGAACTCTGCGTAGGTACAGCTATCTTGTAGGATTAACATTTTTTGTTGCCCACGTGCCCCAGTGTATCCATAATAATATTCGGCCCACCCTTGTCGGGGCGTAAAAGCTATCGGGGAAATCCCACTAAAACTGTTGCACAAAGACTGGAATTCTCGGAACGGGCAATGGGCTCTCTGTATCCTATACGTAAGAAGGGGACGATGGAAAGGGAGGTAGAAAGGGGAATGGCATTGAATCGATCGATCGCTGGGTGTCATAAAATGAAACGTAAAACCAAGCCGCCCTAATTCTTGCGTGGTACGGCGGGGTCGTCGAATTGCCGAATACACAGGCCTCTCTCACAAGCCATTAGAATCTGCAAAATAGTAGTACGCAACCCTCGTTTCGAAAACCGCCCTTCATCCTCCCTGCCGCCAACCTTCACGAGCCAACTCGTTGATTGGCTTGATGAAACTTCATATCTCTCTCTCTCTCTCTCTCTCTCTCTCTCTCTCTCTCTCTCTCCTCTCTCTCTCTCTCTCTCTCTCTCGCTCTCTCTCTCTCTCTCCTCTCTCTCTGATTGAATCGAACACGAACGAATTTTCAAACGGGAGGCTCGACTGTTAAATGTTTAACGCTCTTAACCGCTCGCTTGTCGTGAATGGAAAATTTTGTCAATTAGGGTATCGCGAAAACTGCGTGCTGGTAAATAAGGATGAAACCCTTTGCGAGACGGTTACGCCCTCCAGTGCGACAAGATTGGATTTAAAAAACATACATATATTATATACAAATGTATATGCGCGGGAAATTTTTTTATCAAAATTTCATTCAGAAACGATTTTGAACATTTTTATGTTTTAAGAATTACAAAATAATGTATCATCATTTAGAGCGGAAAAATAACTATTATAATGTAAAAAATGGTTTAAAGGTAATTAAAATAAAAATATAATCATTTAATTAAATATAATTAAATATATTGAAAACTGAAAATATAATAAATAAAATTGTTTCAATCTGTTTAACATTACCTTTAAATTATTTTTTCAATATTATCATGATTATTTTTCCCTAGATAATCATCATAATAATTTCAAAAATTGCTTAAAGATAATTGTAAATAGATTCAAACAATTTTGATATAATGATAATTAACAGTTATATTACAGTGACTATTTTTCTCCTAAATAATAACACATTTTTGTAATTTCTTCAATTCACATATCAGTACATATATAAATAAATAAAAATTACAAAAAATGTATTATTATTCACGGGAAAAAAATTATCATAGTAATAAAAATGGTACATGTATATACATATATACGTATTGCAATCGCAAGATTGAGGACTACGACCTGTTTTTGTTTTCGGTTTGGCTTTTTTTATTCTCATTTCCTTTTCGCATCTATTTATGCCTCCGAGGACGATAGAATCCGAGGAATTTAATTCCCTCGCGTAATTTGGCCCCTCGCATATATATGTACGCCAATACACACACGCACACATATATATATTTTTTGTACATCCATTTACATGCTCGTTACATCCACGTGTTTTTTTTAATACGAGAAGCAGCCCCTGCTCGCGCATACGAAAGGGCATAGTCAATTCTACTTGTCGTAGCGGCAGGAGGGGGGGGGGGGGGGGGGTCGTAGGTTTTTATCACGGATTCGCAAGCTCGTGAAAACTTCTGGTCCGTAAATATATTAAACAACGTGTACAACCCGGGCTCGTTGTCTCTTGAATAATGTCTCATTATCGATCGAAGGGTAGTTTACAGAAATAGGGGAGGAAGGGGAAGAGAAGATCAGAGGGACGAAGGGTTTGAACTCGCATGAATTGGTACGTGAGAATTTGTGAGTTACGCCCTTTTATGTAAAAGCCCTCGATATTCGCATGGAATTTTTTCGGCAGGGTAGTGAGGGGTTGGAAGGGGGTGGCCTGTCTCGTCAATGGCGTTTTGTGCTTCCTCTTCTTTCAAGGGGCAGGAGTGCTTCTCTCTCTCTCTCGCTCCGAGACGTATACAAAATCTCACCCTTGTTTATGGGGTGTTTGCCGGCGGATTGAATCCCTTCTCGACTTACTTTCGCTGGCACCACTCACGGCCAGCTAGTCGAACAATATTGGATGCTACAGGCGAGCGAGGGCTGAGGAAGCAAGGAGCACGAGGGCCTGAGGTGTAATTGAATTTGCTCACGTTTTCATGCGTCTCGATCGCCGAACTCGGGGCGTTCAATGGTTTCCTTCGAAGACTCTCGAATCTCCACACGGAGATTACCTCGAGATCGCGGAGACCGTTCGCTTTTTGGATCAATTTTTGACGCCACATTTCGATCTTGACGTCTATACTTTTGCTTTTCGATCGAACCGAATTTTCAGCGGAAAAACGTTTTGGCCAGTAACGATGTTGCAATTATTTATTGGACTCGTCTGTGTGTCAATTTAATTAGCACGTAATTAACATTAAATTGATATTCGCGAAAATTGCTTTAAAAAAAGTTGATAATATTTTGAAGAAAGAGAAAACGTTGTTTCATCTATGTTTGTCCTTTTAAATTTAACGCCGCGGTCAGACTATGACGATTTATTTTCTATTTCCTTGTTTTATTTTTCTCATTGATCATTTATTTTGATGTCTTTATTTTACTTTTTCCATTTTTTTGTTTTATTTTCGTAGAATTTCCAAAACGAATTTCGGAACAAGAGGATATTGTTATTAATTGTTATATTCTTTTGTGTAGTAATGCATATAGGAATTGAAAACGTTAAAGATTTCCAGTCGCGGTTCGTCCCTACTAATTTTTCAAGTTGTGCTTATTATGGACAATAAAAAAGACAGGGTATTCGGAAATTGCCACTTCACAATTTTATCCAATCCCAAGAAATTCAAATGCCAGAAAGAAAAACAAAAAATAAGACAAATCTACATTGAATCTAAATTGATCAAATATCTAGAAATCTTTATATTTTTCATTTACAATGATGCTGAACGCATACTTATTTAATATATATATATATTAGACTGATTCAAAAAAAAAAATTCCTTCTGGATTCTCGTGCTATTGTTGGGCACTGATAAAACAAAATTTCTCTAAAAAGATGGGCGCGGTCACTCAATTTTTAGAGGTGGCTATCTCGACTTTTTTGTATTTGAATTTTTTTAACGAACGTATTGCATTTAAGCATAGTCATGGCTTCGGATTACGGATAAAAATCACATCCAGCAGCTTTTTCGTAACAAAAATAAACTCTAACAATTTGAAAAGGGTGCAATATTCACAATTCAAATCCAGGTAGATCAATAATGGCGTCTATACTACTCTCGTTATTCATGTAGATTTATTTATACGCATTAACATTTTGCACTTTTTACGAAAAATTAAATTATAAGCTTTTATTCATAAATCGTATATTTACATTTTCAAAATGCTACGCTTATATTATCTTCAAACTCATTTACATTTCTTCCCAGCCGTTCTCAAGTTCGTTAACATTTTGGGCAGAAAGAAAATGTGCAACGTTGAACAGTTTGTCCAAATCTCTCTTAAATTTACGCTCCTTCGATATTTGTGACGGCAAATTCTTTTTAACTCGATTTTTTAAAAGTTGTTTCCAGACTAGATCGAGTTTTATTGATTTCAAGATTGCGTTATTCAATCGACGCGTTGCAATTTCAGCACATTTCCATTGTTCGAAAATTTCTTTCATCGTTTCGTGTGCACTTCGACGTATGGTCAGTTTTTCTCTGTTATGTTTGTAAAAGAACAAACTCAAAACTTTTCCGATTTTTATCCGTAATCCGAAGCCATGACTATGTTTAAATGCAATACGTTCGTTAAAAAAAATTCAAATACAAAAAAGTCGAGATAGCCACCTCTAAAAATTGAGTGACCGCGCCCATCTTTTTAGAGAAATTTTGTTTTATCAGTGCCCAACAATAGCACGAGAATCCAGAATTTTTTTTTTTTTTTGAATCAGTCTAATATATATATATATATATATATATATATATATATATATATATATATATATATATATATATATATATATATATATATATATATATACACACACACACACACACACACACACACACACATTCCACGCCATTTCACCTAGCCCGTGACCCCGACTATTTTTTATTTTCCTGATGTTTGTTTGTAAAATTGTTCCCCAGGAAAGGTATATCCACTCCAATTTTTAGATTTTTATCTTTTCGCTTTTAGGAGTTATAAGTTTCCAAAAAATGTCGATTTCTGTCAAAAACGTTGACATTCAAAATTGATCATTTTTTCATATTTTTCAACGAAAGTCTGCTTCAAAATGAAAAAAAAAAATGATACAGTGACATTTATCGATACCTCAATTAGTTCAGGAAATATCAGCGTTTAAAAGGCCCCAAAACTTACGAAATCGTTATTTTTTGAAAATGTATAACTCCCAAATGAGAAGAGATAAAAATCTAAGAATTGGTGTGGATATACCTTTCATGGAGTACGATCATGCAAAAAAAAATCAGAAAGACCAAAAATGATCGGGGTCGCGGGCTAGGTGAAATGGCGTGGAATGTCCCATATATATATATATAATATATATATATATATATATATATATATATATATATATATATATATTTATATATATATTTTTCATAGGCATGTGCTCGACGTCTTAGCGAATAATAAATATGGAAAATCCTATTTACCTGTTCTATTAAGACTCAATCTAGGTTAATTCTATATTTATTCTTTGCATTTTCACATCAACATTTTTTGGATAGAATAAAATTGTGAAATGGCAATGTCCGAGGGCTCCGTTCTTGAAATGTTTTTTTACACGCATTGAAAATCTCGTAAGAACTAACTTTGACTGAAAAATAAAATAAATAAAAATCGAATTTAAAAAAATTCCGAATTGTTGAATGTCGACTTATTTTAGATTTATTCTTCTTTGCATTCGTGAATTAACATTTTTTTTAATTGCATAAAATTGTCACGTGGCTATTTTCGAGTTCCCGTTTAATTGGAAGGGCTGAAATTTAAAAAAATAGTAAGAAGTAACTTCGACGGGAAAATTGTAAAAATGTGTAATCATACGAGTACATATAAATGGAACGAGCATGGTTCGAGGTTGCATTGAGGGTGAACTATATTTGGCGAGTGTGCGTGCGTGTGTTTATCTATTGTGAAATAAACGACAGCCGGTGATCCATTTTGGGCTTTCACGATGAGAAAGAGTAAGAAATCACAATGTCATAACAATTTCACGGAATCGAATCCATGCACCATCACCGCTTGGATGATGAGTGTTAAGGTACTCTCCTCCAGTCGTGCGTACGTGTTGGACACATGGCCGGAAAATCGGATTCGCGTGTCGGGACGATTAACCCGGGGTGTATATTGAAAACGGTATGTGTGCGTGTGTGTCGAGCGACGTACACACAGTGGTCCATAGCCGAGTTCATCCAGATACACCATCTGGGCTATAAACTACTCACAATCGAGCCAAAATGTCCATTCACGTGCTTGTTAGCTCATAATAAACCGTTCTGTGTATTCTACCACCGCTCGGCCCATTTGCCGATTTTCTCGTACACAAGGATCCCAAACCCTCGGTGGAAAAGCCTCTCTGGCATGGGGACTTTTACCGTTACCATTTTTACCATTTCGGCCCCTTTCGAAGGGCCCCGCATAGCTTTTCCATGCCTCTCATTGGAGTACCATCGAGGCTCTTCCATTGTAAAGATCGTTGTAGTTGAAGAACATGGCTGGAATGAAAAAAAAAAATCACCACGGCTGAACAGGGTAAATCAAGTTTTAGCATATATTCATATCGAGATCGAGGAGATCTGTCGTATCGACGGAAATTCGAAGATGTGTTTAAATGTGGGAAAGATTTGAATCTGGGGAACATAAGTATGCGTGGGTGTTAATATGTAGGGAATTTTTAAATCTGGGGATTCGAAAAATCGTGGGAATAATAATTTCTAGAAAGTATTTAACGGAGAATTTGTCCTTGGAGTGCCATATTTCAGGTGTTTACATTTTTTTTTTTTTAAGGAAACGAGTAAAGCGTTTTGAGTGCGGTTTTTTTCTTGCTTTTATTCATGATATACAGAACGTTAAAAAAAAAATTTTTTTTTAAAAAACCAAAATGGCGGCCGTTGCAGCTCCGGGAAAACAGGTCCTCAAATCGCGGGAGGTAAACGGCTGACATCACTGCCCCCTCTTTGTTGATCTGAAACACAAATTCAAAGCATATTATCAATCTGTGACTCTTTGGTCATGGAATGACGGATGGGTTTTTCGTTTAGTACAAATTTCGGGAAATGGCGGCGATTTAAAAAAAAATCGAATTTTCGCGTTTTTTTGCGCATAAAAAGATAAATAATAAATGCAAAAATGTATCTATCGAAAAAACGATCCGTCATTCCGTGAAGACATATTTTCTGAGTATGCTCTCCAAATTTCAGGTCGATATGTTAATTACAGCGGTCAGGATAATGTCAGCCATTTTTAAAAACGTGTTTTCGAAAAAAAACGCGTTTAAAGTTTTGTAATGTGTTTACACAAATGTGTTTATAATTACCGGTAATCGACAATGCCTGGTCCATAGAGGCATCCCTCCTCTTCTTCTAGCTGCTCATGTTGAGCCGCTAACATCTCCCGCTGCTCAATCCGGGACAAAGTCTCCCTTAAATCTGGAAAACATTGAAAACCAGAGAATATAGAAATGAAAAAAATGAAAAAAGTGAAATGAGGAGATTATTTGAATCTAGGGATTATTGAAATCTAGGGAATAATAAATCGTCGGCAGTATTCGAATCCTGGGAATATTCAAATCCAGGGAATAATAAATTCTATGGAGTATAAAAATCGTGGAAATATTGAAAACCAGGGAACACTGAAATCTAGGGACTATTGAAATCTGGGAAATATTAAAATCTAGGGAATATACAAATCTAGGGAATTTTAATATCAAAGAAATGTTTAAATCTATAGAATCTTAAAATCTGAGGAATATTTTAATCTGTGGGATGTTGAAATCCCAGGGATATTAAAATCCATAGAGATGATCAAATCTAGAGAATACACAAAGCTAGGCAATATAAAAACCAGGGACGTCCAAAATGTGGGGAATACGAAAATCCTCAAAACTTTAAAATCCCGATCGTATTAAAGTCAAGGGAGTCCAGTGAAAAAATATCGGTCACAATTTCTTTAAAAAAAACAACTTAATCTGCGCTCGAATTTCAACGTCCAATTATTCATAAAACTTTTCGCCAATTTTCTTAAATATCAAAATATTTTTTTTTTTTCCCTCGAATTTGATGAACCTTATGGAACTCTCAATGACCATAACTACGTCGAAAAAAAAAACAACATCGATGTACCCTTCTGGACCATCAAGTACAAAAATCAGTTATCAAAAACGAATTAATTTTGTTCACCGAAGGGATTATGTTTTCTTTGCTTTCGGCCGGCGGTGGCGATTGCACTTTCGAGGATCGGGGACTTCGTTGAAAGTTCACGGGCGGAATTTGTTGTAGTGTGTGCAGCACACGGGCCAGGTCCCCTGTGGTTACTTCCCGGACCCTCGTCGGACCATCTGTCCTCCGAAACTGTATAGCTCCACAATGGACGAACCTTCGTCCGCGCGTTATTACGTTTGAGTACGATGTAAGTAGATGCCCGAAAACGTGTTAAAAAAAAAGCCGAAAACGTGTGTGCGTGTGTTCCTTTTTTTCCCCCCGTTGATCCCAGGACCCCCGAAGGATAAACCGAGTACATTGAATCCCGTATAAAATTACCGGAGACGTTTTATCGTGATTACATTTTTTCCGCAGGCGTCCGATTTTTTTATATCGTTCCAGTATGTCGGCAGGGGCGACCGACCGATTCTCGGCCATTTGTCAATAATATCGTAAAGAAGTGACGGGCATTTTTTTCTTCTGTTGACAAATCGAAGGGATGCTACGATATCCCTAGACCGGTAAAATTGACCGGTATTAGAGTAGAACCATCGAGTTATTTCGGATTTGTCGAGCGGAAGGAAAAGACTGGCACGGCTATTATGAACAAAAAGATACATGATTTGTAATTGAATTTCATTGAAGGATAACAACCTAAAAGAGAGAGGCCGAGAGAGAAACAACGATTGTTTAAGGGGTAAGGCCACTGTCAATTTTTTGAAAAATCGATTTTTTTATTGGCTTAAAAAATAGTTTAAACCCTCTAAATAAGAAAAAAAAGGTCCTGTGCGACGTCTTTTTTAAATTTTTTCCAATAAAAAACTATTCGCAAAACTTTAAACGCGTTTTTCTCGAAACATGGTTTTTCAAAATGGCACGCAGCATAACTCGAACAATTTTCATTTTTTTTACTTGAAATTTTAACCAGATGTGAACATTTACATTATCTTGAGAATGTCGATCGGAATTTTCAAGAACTTTATTTATTGATTTTTTATTAACAAAAAACTTGCCGTTTTTTTCGTCAAAAATCAATTTTTTTTTCAAACGCACGCCAAATCCACAAAAAATGATACTTTTTAAAATCCGATCGACATTCTCTAGCTATAGCCCTCTAGATTAATGGTTTTTTTTTTTTTTCTAGATTCAAAAGTGCACCAGTGGTGCTGCGTGCCGCGGAGCCCTGGAAGCAACACATGTCCCGGGAAGATAGCTGTGGAACCGCCATTTTGTTTTTTTTACTGTAAAAAAATTTTATAATAAAGTTTAATGTATGCCCAATAACACCATTAAAAGTTTTTTTTTCAAATACCTTCAATTTCGGGAGCAAAAAATTAGTGAAAAAACCTTTTTTTTTGGGCCGTTACAGTGGCCTTACCCCTTAATTTGTTTGGGTTTACGAAGCAATATTTGGGGGACGAAAAGTTTGTTGATAATTATATCAGCTATTGAAACTAGTATTTCATTTAATGATTCGACAACTATTTAAATAATGAGTACTGGTTAAGGGGTGCAGGCTTATTTAATACATAAAAAAATCGTTCGATTTTTTTTTCGAACAAAATGGCCTTTTTATAGCCAAAAAACGGCCGTTTTTTTTCGTTAAAATCGAACCATTAACTTTGACTGTCCGCCATTTTGTGAAAAATGAATATGTTTTAAAATCCTTCGATTAAAGACTAGTTTATACTTATATTTGACTAAATCCATCCGCATTTTTTTTTTCAGATGATCCACTTCGCCGCAATGTTGGTCACCGCAAACCGTGTATATAAAAACATTATTTCATTGACGGCCATTTGCCACTAAACAATGTAATATTTTTCAATAAAAAAATTACTGAAAGTTCTTCAAGATGTGTTCTTTAAGATGGTATATTGATCGATTAAAAAAGTTTTGTAGTTTTCTTTAAAAAAATTCATGAAAAAGGCCTTTTTTTGCGCTACAAGTGGGGGTAACGCGTTAATTTTAAATCTATAAAACGTAAAATTCCTGGGTGAGAAGTAAACGAAAAAAATAATCGATTTTTCAATGAAAATTGGAATTTTTGGCAGGCTTGAGCGACCTCTAAATATTTTTTGACCGCTCGCAGATCTCGCGACATTTTCTTTTTCTTTAAAGAAGATAATTGGATTGTGAGAAAAAGGAAAAAGTAAAACTCAAATTTGTGCTACCCTAATATATATGATGCATTTTTTATTTTCATTTTATATAATATTATGTTATATTACATTACATTATATTATATCATATCATGATATATCATATTATATGATATCATATCATGTTATATCATATGATCTTATATTTTATAATATCCATGCATCATTACGTATTATCAGTCATCGAAACATTTCCCTAGTGAAGAGTCCCTAGCAAGGACCGCTTCACCAATGTAAATATACGTTTCAACGATTAATTCGTTTTGCAAAAACGAGCCAAATTTCAGCAAAATATTGTGACAACTTAGTTATCCCGTGCATTCTCTCGTTTGAGCGACGCTTCTGCGGAATTGAATTACCGCAGCGCAGTAACCCCCGGATGGAGAGCCCTGCGGTAATTGAAGCGTTTACCCGGGCGTAGAATTTCGGGTTCGTGAACGGCCCTCGTGTTCCTCGCGAAGGGTCATTGTAATTAAATAGAGCCGACGCGAGTAACGCCAAAGCGCCGCCGAAGCTTACTCGGGTACTGCACGGAAAAGACGAAAAAAAAAAATCACCTTTCGCTTCCCGATGCACCCTTGATCCAGCTGCTGGTGAAAAAGGGAATAAACATCGATCATACAGTGGGCCGGGCACATCACGAACAAGAGGAACCAAAGAGAAAGAGAGACAGAGCGGGAGAATAGGATTAGATCGTTTTCGTGCGTAGAGCGAAAGCGCACGAAAAAGGGGTAGATATTTCATTTAATTGAGATTGATTGAAACGAAATTGCTCGAAGATTGATTAAGATTGATCGGCAATCCTTTCCTCCCAGTTTCCGTACCCTTTAAACGTACTGGGAAACTGGCCGTACACCGTAACGTCATCAGTAGTTAATTCCAAATCATTAACACGGGGCCCAAGGTCAAACAAGGACAAGTAAGTGGGTACTGTCCTCATTTGAGCTATTCGTTGACCTTGGTTGACCCTGGTACTTAGACCAACCATGGTTGACCTTGGATGGCCTTGGGGCTCAAGACAAACCTTGGTTGACCTTGGTCGGTCCCCAAAAAACGTTCAGATGACCTACCAGTCCGAAAGTGCAATAAAATATTTTTACTCGACCCTGGGCCCGAAGAAACAATGGATAAACGATAAGTAGGGTCAATTAGTGAACTCTCTGCTCATCCAACTCGAAGATCCACCAATTGGTTCCCTCCCAAGCCTCCAAAGATTCGCTCAAAAGTCGTGGATGCCTGTAACTGACGTACTCACAGTATTCCACTTCCTCAATGCTCTCTGCTACTCTCCGTGGGGTGTCCATGTCACGTGGCCTTCCTCCCAGTCTCCCTTGCTCCCTTCCTTGGCCCTTCCTTCGCTCAAGATCCCTTTTCCCCTTTGCCCAGCGATGTTGCTGCTCTGTCGATGACAAAAGTAGAATCTCTTTGGTTTGTTCGCTTGGGAAGCAAGAATCTGTGTCATTGAAGGGTCGTATGTGGTACCGGGAGGGGGGTAGGGGGGTCCACGCCCTTGGTGAACGAGCGCCTGTCGCCTGCAGAGAATCCTTCGGAACGAACTCAGTAAAGAGCCGAAAAGGGACTACAGTTACCGAGTGCGTTGCACAGGATATGATGACGTTCGTCATTACGAGAGGCACTTAAGACACTTCGTCCTTCCAGGAACCTCCGACCCTTCGTTGTAGCAATCGATGAGTCCCTTATTTCGCAGTGTTCTCCACAAAGGCTCACACGCGCCCACCTTCAATGTTCCACGATGGAGAGGCCCTGTCCCCAGGGAAACTTGGAAACTCCACGGTACCACAGGGTGTTAACATTAACGACCGTTATTTGTCCCGGTAATGACGTTATAATCCCAAACGAGTCGACGGCCGCTTCGAGGGCCATTGGCGGCCGAACGCCCTTCCATCAAGCCACGTCCTCCAAATGGATCATCGACCGCACCTCGGACTCGCTTTGTATCGCGTAAGTGCAGGATCAGGGCAGAAGGAAACAGAGGCGTCCAATTCGCAACATCGAAGGGCTCGTAATTCATAGGGCGAGAGTAGGAACGAGCGATTGTCGAGTGTCACGGACGAAAATATTATCCCTGAAAATAGATTGGCCAATTGGGTTGGTTGAAGATGAAAAGTTCTCCAAACGAACATGCCAAAGGTGGCAAGAGGTGGGTCCGTCAAGTTCCTCAATTGAGGCCATCACAAGAAATTGGCAACTGCATTGCGGACTAAGCGGTTCGTAAGTAGCTTGGCCAGTTGGGTGGGTTGAAGACGAAAAGTTCTCCAAACGAACATGCCAAAGGTGACAAGAGGTGGGTCCATCAAGTTCCTCAATTGAGGCCACCACAAGAAATTGGCAATTGCATTGCGGACTAAGCGGTTGGTGAGTAGCTTGGCCAGTTGGGTGGGTTGAAGACGAAAAGTTCTCCAAACGAACATGCCAAAGGTGGCAAGAGGTGGGTCCATCAAGTTCCTCAATTGAGGCCACCACAAGAAATTGGCAATTGCATTTTGGACTAAGCGGTTAGTAAGTAGCTCGGCCAGTTGAGTGGATTGAAGACGAAAAGTTCTCCAAACGAACATGCCAAAGGTGGCAAGAGGTGAGTCCGTCAAGTTCCTCAATTGAGGCCACCACAAGAAATTGGCAATTGCATTTTGGACTAAGCGGTTAGTAAGTAGCTCGGCCAGTTGGGTGGGTTAAAGACGAAAAGTTCTCCAAACGAACATGCCAAAGGTGGCAAGAGGTGGGTCCATCAAGTTCCTCAATTGAGGCCACCACAAGAATTTGGCAATCGCATTTCGGTTTAAGCGGTCACCCACCCGAGTATTGGGACGGGCTGCTCGAGCTGGGAGGCTCCCTCAGCCGCAATCCAGTTGACTCTCATTGGTATTTATCGTTCGCGGGATTCTCAAGTTGATGCGATGCTCGCCTCGCGAATTATGCGCACACGAGGAATTGGAAGTTATGGAGGGACGCGTGAGGACATCAAGAGTCACGCAAGATTCGCCCATTACGTGCTTCCTGTGTATACACTCGTACGTATAAATACAAAGAGATAGATAGTCGGACGTATAAATAAGTCGAAAGGGAAAGCGGTGAAGGGACGATCCTTCTTGAGGGACTCGACGAGTGATCCCGCGCCGTCCAAGGGCTCGATGTTTCTTCTCTCGGGGCAGGACTTTTTGGGGTGCGAGTGTAACTACGAGAAACAAATGACAGTTGGAAAAGTTTCTTCCATTTCTCGTATCCTCGCACGACCCTTCTTCTTCTACTCCTTCAAGTGCAAGACGCCAAGCCGCGTTCCAGTCTCTGATTTCCTCATTAATTTTTCGTCGATCAATACTAATGTCGCTGGCTTTTTTTCTTCCCTCGGCGCCTTGTGGCACGACGAGAAAACAAGCTTGGCTCCATTGTCGTGCTTGCACGTCTCCGGCTCCCTTCAACGGACCTTGGTCCGTTCTGTCTCTCTTTTATTCAGGACGTGCGAGGGGCTTTTTTTTGGTTGGTGATCATCGTCCTGCTTGGGATACACGGTGATCGAGTTCCTCGTTGGCAATGTCTCGCGGACATTGGTGGCCGGATTCACACCGTGACCAAATTTATTCGGCTCCTTTTGCCCGGCGAGTAATTCGTTCCGGATGTAACGAGACGAAAGGCCATGGCGAAAGGAACGAAATAATAGATTGTTCGAGTGTAGCGCGGATGAGAACGAGTGCACGGAGAAGCCTCCGGAGATTCTGCACGCCACTCGAAACTACCATTCCCGTATGTCATCGAGCGTCGAGCCAATCAGTTACGGTAGCTACAGTGACACTGTCATTCATCGTATCTCGTCAGCTGTCGAACAACGACGAGGGTTGGAAAGAAACCGGCAAGAATCTCGCATCCCGCAGAAGTTGCGATACATCCAATCGTCAATCGCAGTAGTGATACACTTTTATTTTGCTGAGCGAGTAAATCAAAACGCCGAGATCAGTCAAGGACCATAGGCACCAGTAAAGCGGAACTGGGTGCAATACGTCGAGTCCAGTCTGCCTTCCACGATGCTGCGTCATTCCAGTCGTTGACCTGATTCGTGCAATATCATGATTGGGTTTGTTTGGATCGATTGGGTGCTGTGACGTTCCAATGATTCTATCCATTTCAATGATTGGACAACGTTACACTCCAACAATTGATTGAAGACCGTGACATTTCAAGCATTCTAACCATTCCAATGATTGGGTACTAACTAGATCCAATCACTGCTCTGGATTACGTCATAGCATGATTGGACACCAGGATGACATTATACGATGGCTGGACACAAGCCATCACAGCCATTGATGCAGTCGATGTCGTGTACGGTAGCTACAGTGACACTGTCATTCATCGTATCTCGTCAGCTGTCGAACAACGACGAGGGTTGGAAAGAAACCGGCAAGAATCTCGCATCCTGCGCAAGTTGCGATACATCCAATCGTCAATCGCAGTAGTGGTACACTTTTATTTTGCTGAGCGAGTAAATCAAAACGCCAAGATCGGTCAAGGACCATAGCCACCAGTAAAGCGGAACTGGGTGCAATACGTCGTGTCCAGTCTGTCTTCCACGATGCTGCGTCATTCCAATCGTTCACCTGATTCGTGCAATATCATGATTGGGTTTGTTTGGATCGATTGGGTGCTGCGACGTTCCAATGATTCTATCCATTTCAATGATTGGACAACGTAACACTCCAGCCATTGATTGAAGACCGTGACATTTCAAGCATTCTAACCATTCCAATGATTGGGTACTGACTAGATCCAATCACTGCTCTGGATTACGTCATAGCATGATTGGACACTAGGATGACATCATACGATGGCTGGACACAAGCCATCACAGCCATTGATGCAGTCGATGTCGTGTACGGTAGCTACAGTCACATTGTCGTTCATCGTATCTCGTCAGCTGTCGAACAACGACGAGGGTTGGAAAGAAACCGGCAAGAATCTCGCATCCCGCAGAAGTTGTGATACATCCACTCGTCAATTGCAGTAGTGGTACACTTTCATTTTGTTGAGTGAGTAAATCAAAACGCCGAGATCAGTCAAGGACCATAGGCACTAGTAAAGCGGAACTGGGTGCAATACGTCGTGTCCAGTCTGCCTTCCACGATGCTGCGTCATTCCAGTCGTTGACCTGATTCGTGCAATATCATGATTGGGTTTGTTTGGACCGATTGGGTGCTGTGACGTTCCAATGATTCTATCCATTTCAATGATTGGACAACGTGACACTCCAACCATTGATTGAAGACCGTGACATTTCAACTATTCTAGCCATACCAATGATTGGATACTGACTCGATCCAATAACTGCTTTGGATTACGTCATATCATGGTTGGACACCAAGATGACATACGATGGTTGGACACAAGCCACCACAGCCATTGATGCAGTTGATGTCGTGTGATATGTTATCATTCTATGGCAACTGACGATCCGAGTCATACCATTATTAGACACCATAAAATAGCAACCAGTGATCAGATTCACGTCATGTCACGTTCGGACAACGTGTCACTCCAGTCATTGATCTGGTTCATACCAACATACCTCAAGGAAGTGGATATTCAGCGAGCAACAATGGAGCAAGTGATGGATTACAATTTCTAAAAGTACGAGGATAGCAACATGAAAATACTAAGACCTGCCGAATGCGCAAACATGTTCACGGGCTTTCACGGATTTGAAATAACTCATACCACTGATGAGAACGAACTTCTCATTTCTTGATTATCCCTAATTCTAAAGAATGCTTTAACAGGGGTACGTTGCCATCCGGTAGGCCATTCTCCAGGATAAACAGAACGGTGTTGAAAAGTCTTAGAATGCCTGGTGTTGCTAAGATTGGGGAAAGTAGCCGATGAGAGGGTAAAATGTTGGAGGACGTAGACGGCGTTGCTCCTCGTTGGTGAAGGTCGATGAGACTTGTGCAGAGGTGGCAGTGTCTGTGCGACGTTGGGAATTAGTTTAGGATTAACCGATGGGGCTTCGAGGTGATTATTGGAGCTTTGCCAGTTGGAAGACGATAAGACCTTGTTAATCAGATCTCTTTCCCCCCCGCATATTCTATCGTTCTACTTCGCTACTCTTCTCTCGCTCGCCTTAAAGATCGCTGATGTGATGAGCGGGCCCTAGCTAACCCAAGATATAAACCGGCCTAACTGCGTTACGGAGTTTAATGCCGGGACAACAATCTCGTCTCGCTGATCATCAGGGATTCCCTTAATCCGTCAAACCCTTTTGCCCCGGGTATCTTCGTAGCTTCGCAATATCTCGGATCGTAGTGTTTGCGTTAAATGTAGCGAACTAGAGGAGAAGTGATGTTAAACAGAATCGTTGCAAAAGGGTGTCGTATCTTTTTGGCGTACTAGGAGAGAAGCAGCGATGGCGTTTGTTGTCCGTACCCAAGTGGAGGGACAGCCATCTTTGAAGGCACCTATCCTATGGAAGATTCTCAGCGATGAGGAAGCCGTTGAGATTCGCAGCTTAGCCGTGTCACAGAGTCGTAAAATGTTGTTCATACCCCAGTTTAGTTACTAACCAGTCCCCACGGGTCAACCTTTGCCACCCTATCGGGTGCTACCCCACCATTATTCTCCTCACTGAAAAAGCGGTTACCAGAGGCCGGCAAGTGAAAGTAAAAAGCCGCTGAACGACCCCGAAACGGGCTCTTCGCTCTAAAAACGTTCCTAAACGTTGCAAATCCCGCCCTGCTTTATCGCTAGGCAATTCGGACTTTGAAAAATACCGATAAGGCAGCGAAGTAGTGAGCGGCGCAAAGTGGACGCGGATCACGATGAAATCTCCTGTCCATTTTGAATGGGTGATCGGTCGGCCTTGATCCGGCCGTTTGATAAGGAAAGGGGCAAATCCCCTGGCTCGGGTGAAACCGCTGGACGGGTTATCAAGCGGGAGGGGCCGTTCGAAGTCTCGAAAGTTCTCGCCTAGGCGGCAATCACCCGGTTCGATTCGCCCAGCTAATATATGACCTGCTGTGGGTATGGAAAACACGTGTCAGGACTTAGAAAGTGTCGTCATCCTGGAGATTCCTGGCCTACATTCGTTTTACTGGTGAATAAGCCGTGTGGGAGTCACCAAGCGATAGCGGCAATTGTTGAAGACACATGACCGAGTCATTGAGGTGGGTGTATCATTGGTGAGCGTTCCAGTCTCGTCAGAGTGTCAGCAATGATGCTCGCGAAAGGTTAACTCGGTTGGCCAGTTGGTAACTGGTGTTCACGTAACTTTTGATTGCCTGGGGCGACTGGGCTATACGTTTTGACTGCCATGTACGGCCATCTATTGATTGCCGGGGTGCTAAAACTGTCGTCGTCGGTACACACCCCACGGGGAAAAATACCGGGTGCCAGCAGTCCTTGAGGCTTTGACTGGAAGGACAACAAAGATGCGACGAGGCATTTGAGAAGACGGCCAGAGCTTTGCCGCTCGCTTTGGCCAGTAGCTTTATCTTCGCTGGAACCCCTCCGTATTCTTCGGCGAAATTAAGGAGAGCCATTCCAGTGTGTCTTCACGGATGGCACTTTATAGCGGTCGCCCGTATGGGGTCGAGTCACCGGTGACATTTCTTCGCGTTCGAGGCCACATTCGACGCACCGTAAGATCGCGCTGGCCTCCTCCGTAAATACTGTACTCCTCGTTATCTCGACTGGGCTTCCTTCTGGGCAACGATGTGTACGGGTATCGCCGCCATTCCGATACACTATCTCCGCAACCTCTTCGCCACCAGGTTACCATGATCCCGGGAACAAATTTACGAGCTGATTCCGCACTTTCCTCCAAGCTCGAGGAGGTTTTACGTTTAGTCGGCCTTAAGGTGGTGCAGTCTTGAGGCCTACGTAACCTTGAATGAGACTGAGCATGGTGTGGATGTATCAATTGGAGGTTCTTCTCATAATTACTCATTTTAATAATGCAGAACTAGTTTAACTTAAGGGGTTAAGGCGATTTGAAAATTTCAAAAAATCAAGGCACGAACAAAAGGACGCCCTGGACATTGCAGCTGCAGCAGGATCTTTGCTTCATGGAACTGGAATCGACAATTCTGTGTAATTAAAAAAAATGTCTTCGTTTTATTTCTACTTAAAACTTTAATCACATTTTGCTCAAAACACTATTTTTGAATTCGATGGACATGAATTCTCAACAACTAATGCACCGATTTTATTGAAATGGTGCACACTTCTTCAAAATCGCATTGACTAGTGATTGACCGAAAGATTTTTTTTTAATTCGATTACAACTAATTTGACAAGGCTATGCGTAGTGTAAATTGTACCTAAAATTGAACTATTTTTCATACAACTCTGCCAAAAATTCATATTTCAATTTTTTTTTAAATCCATCGTTTAATCAGGAGCTATAGTTATCTAATAACAGAAAAAAATTGGTTTTTTAATCTCAGATAAAGCTATCATGAGTTATCCTGACCACCACCAGGACACTTTTTTTAGGGGTCTCCGGATACCAGGTTCTACCGGCTGAATTTCCCACTTTTTAAAACATATTGTTGAAATGTTACTCTTTTATGTGCTTAACATTTTGAATAAAATAATTTATATATATTTTTTTTATGGATAAAATATACTTTTTTGGCTTCGAAATGCACGTAACCCCTTAAGGGCCCAGTCCACTTTGGAGCCACGCAAAAAGACTATTTTCGCAATTTTTTTTTGAGGATTTTATAAAAGATATGAATATAAAAGTTGTTGGGCTTGATAAATAAAGTCTTAAAATACATGCAAAAAAATTCATTCAATTTTAAGGGAGACTTTGTCCCGGATTGAGCAGCGGGAGATGTTAGCGGCTCAACATGAGCAGCTAGAAGTAGTGGAGGGATGCCTCTATGGACCGGGCATTGCCGATTAGCGGTAATTATAAACACATTTCTGTAAACACATTACAAAACTTTAAACGCGTTTTTCTCGAAAACACGTTTTTAAAAATGGCTGACATTCTCCTGACCGCTGTAATTAACATATCGACCTGAAATTTGGAGAGCATACTTAGAACATATGTCTTCACGGAATGACGGATCGTTTTTTCGATAGATAGATTTTTGCATTTATTATTCATCTTTTTATGCGAAAAAAAAACGCGAAAATTCGATTTTTTTTAAATTGCCTCCATTTTCCGAAATTCGTACTAAACGAAAAACCCATCCGTCATTCCATGACCAAAGGGTCACAGATTGATAATATGCTTTCAATTTGTGTTTCAGATCAACAAAGAGGGGACAGTGATGTCAGCCGTTTACCTCCCGCGATTTGAAGACCTGTTTTCGCGTTGAGCTGCAACAGCCGCCATTTTGGTTTTTTTCCAAAAAAAAGATTTTTAACGTTCTGTATATCATGAATAAAGACCGCAAGAAAATAAAGAAGGTCAAGAAACAAACCGCACTCAAAAAGCTTTACTCGTTTCCTTTAAAAAAATAAAATGTAAACACCTGAAATATGGCACTCCAAGGACAAAGTCTCCCTTAAGTACAAAAACTATAGTTTAACGTAACGCCTCAAAAATAGGTGGGCTAAGTCGCTCCATCACAACTCAGCAACGGCTTGTCTGAAACAAAAAAATTAAAGTCCATTAGATTCAGAATGACACCAGTTACAAAATGACCCGCGGATAAAATGTTTTATCAAAAAATAAAAAAATTACAGATAAAAAACGGAAAAAGTGAGAAAAAAACGCGTTTTTTCGCAGTTTTTCGCAAAAAAGAGTAAAAATCAAAATTTTAAAACCATCGAGGGTCATCTTGTTGCGAACCATGTTTACAATATGTGATTCAAATTTCAAGAGAATCGGTTTATTAGTTTTCAAGAAACAATGGAGCTAGATTTTGAAAACGTCGTTTCGAGAAAAATACGTTTGAAGTTTATACTATGAAAAACTCTTGCTTAAACTCAATCGGCAATCCCTGCACCGTACAAAATCCCTTCTGATTGCTCATCATCGTCGATTTCTTCAAGCCTTGCTTGCTTTCGATTTTTTTAAATTTTCAAAGTGGACTGGCCCCTTAAGAACGATCAAATTTTTTTGACCATACTCACGTTTAAAGACCATACTGTAGATTAACCTTTTTCAGTTTTTATCATTAGCAACTGATTTAGGTAGGTCTTTTGAATACTGAATTAAAAAAAAAAAACAAAGTAGTAGAGCCGTACTTTTTGGGCAGACAGCTTCATTCGAGGGAGAAAGAATCTTTGGTGTTTTGTATGTTGAAAAAAATGTGAAATCGTCAAGGCAGGAATGAAGTAATGCCCCTGACGAATTTCAGGCTTCCGGTTCGATTTCCCCGGACGGGTATTGATATTCCACGTGACATTCTTGCTCTTCCCCTCGAGGGTTTTCTCATTCTTCCCGCGTATTTTTTCCTGGGGTTCCCTTCGCCCTCATTCTCTCCCACAGGATCGTTGCGGCTTGTGAAAGCCACGGATCTACGCGGGCGAATGCATCGACGATCTTGGCGACCATCCTGAATCCCTTATCACCGTTTGGATAGGGCCGAAAAAACGGGATAGCCTTTCTGGCACCCTTTTTTTATCTGTAGTATTAGGTACTATATGTGTGCACCCACATCATGTTGTATTATATATATCAAAAAAATTATTTCTTGTTTTACATTATAAAAACATTCGGATTTACCTTATAATTATTTTTTATTTTCCTTATAATTATTATTATGATTATTTTTTCCTTATAATTATTTTTCATTTCATCAAGCAATGGCCTTAAACTACTTTCAAAATTGAATAAATATCAGTTTACTAGAAATGTTGTATGCAAAATTGTGAAAACCTTAGAAATAATATTTTTCAAAATATTGTATTTTCATTGCAAAAAATCATATTACTGTTATAACATAAAATTCATGTCATCATTATATAACAGTACAAGGCAATAAAATGTGTATTCATTGAGGTATACTTTTTTTTATTGTCTTCCGTTGATGTGAGGAAAATTCGTCAATTGGCTCCTGTATACCGAGAAATACGAGTCTGTCAATGTCTCCGATCGCTGCGAAGAAATCCATCTTTTTACCAAAAGAGCGAAAAATATTTCTTTTCTTTTTTCCAAAATATCAGCCATCTTGAAAAGCAATGAAAACCTCCAAATCGTCTGTCTCTTTGCACCTTAAGGGGTCATCTCACTTTAGCCGCTAAAAAAGGCTATTTTCATTAATTTTTTAAATAGGTTTATATTATAGATATTGATATAAAAGTTGTTACACTTAATAAATACACTGTCAAAATACATTTCAAAAAATTGTTATGTATTTATGTAACCAAAACAAACTTCAACAGCATTTTTCTCGAAACAACGTTTTTCGAGGGCTTATTGATAAAATCTTCGAAACTACTGAACCGATCATTATGAAATTTTAACCACATATTCTTTACAACTATAGATATAGCGCATATAAAGGATTACATTTTTTTATATTTACTATTTTTTGCCAAAAAACGGTGAAAAAAAAACGTTTTTTTTGTTTTTTCGAAAAATTTCCGCATTTTGTTATTTTTGCATATATAAAAAATCATATGATATGCGCTATAGTCATTAACATACTGAATCTAAAACCGTTTGATTTTTTTTTCGGTTGATTTTTTTAGGACACTTTTTTAACTACCATTTTCGTCTATAAATAGTGACTTAAATAAATATTTTTTTTCAATATATTTCGAAAGTGTTTTCATTAAGTGTAACAACTTTTATATCAATATCTATAATATAAACCTCTCACAAAAATTCATGAAATTAGTTTTACTTAGTGCCTAAAGTGAGAAGACCCCTTAAGAAAACTTCAATTTTCTTTTCCTTTCGATGCCTGAAGTGCTCGGAATTTCCCATAGCGCATGTTCGATGCAACACAAGTTGATATTTGCGCCTGGTGATATCTAAAGTTATTCGTTTTTTCCGTAACCCAGCGAACAAATTCGTATCTGAAATCGCAATATCTTTTCAGTCGATGCGCTTGTCGCGAGGCTAATTGACATTTTTAGCGCCTCGATACCTATGGGTATACGTTTTTTCATGGTGTTTAAAAAATGCAAAGTTCATATTGATTCCTCACAGTTTTTATTACCTGAAAATTAGTTTCAGTTTCTGAATCAGTACCTGAAAGGGACTTTTCATACCTGAAAATATAAACGAAATTTATTATATTTAATGAAAGTCGATTCCATGTGTTTGCCGTTTTATTCGTTCCGATGTAAAGTATGACCTCCATTGCTTGTCGTACTATCCCCAATTGCGAATGATTTTTTTCTGGTTTAAATATGGGGCAAGAAGCAACTTTGTCAAATTTATTTTTGGCCCTAAAAAGGGGCCGTTTATTCCCTGTATTCGATGAATTTTTTGAATCGTGAATTTGCGACACGGGGAACCTTCGTTCAATTTTTCATTCCCCCTAAAAAGTGCCGTTTGTTTCACGCTTAGAAACGCTCTAACGATAACTAGAGATTATAGTCCAGTAAAAGGGACGAAAATCCAACACTTTTTAGCGTAGAATATGAATGTTTAACTGAAGGTAGATGGTTGCATTCTGAAAGTAACCCCAATAAATTTTGCCCCTCAACTTGCCCCAACCCTAAGAAATAGGGGTTGAAAATTTAAATATCGAAGTATCTCAATAATGAATAGCCCGATCAAAAAATGTTTCAAACAAAAGTTGTTTGGAATAATAAACTACGTATAAAGTTATCCGACGTCCAATCCCTGATCCAGACAAGGACGCAGCGATTCTGATTGTATTTTGCAGTTAATATATATATATATATTCTTTCTATATGAAAGTCCATATTATTCTTGTTCTATGTAAAATGACCAATTAATTCGATATCAATTCTATATTAATTTTATTTTAATCTACATTATTTGAATTTATATATGTATATTTTTCGAGATGGAACCTCATATTTCGCGTTCTATATGAAATGCACCAATTCTGAATAAATTTCATATTGAATTCCATTTTAATCCACATTATTCGAATTAATATATCTATATTTTGTCGAGATGGAAGTTCATATTTCTCGCTCCATACAAAACGCACAGATAACTGGCCATCAATTTCATATTGAATTCCACATTAATTTGAGATTATTCAGATCGATATATCGATTATTTCCTACATGAAGATTCATAATTCTCGTTCTATATAAAATGCATACATAATTCGATATCAATTCTATATTAATTTTATATTACATTCCATATTAATTATAAATTATTCCAACTACCATATCGATATTCTTCCGATATAAAAATGTGCATGATTCTCGTTCTATATGAAATGCACAGTTCATTCGACATCAACTCTAAATTACTTTTATTTGGAATTCCATTTTAATCTACATTGTTCGAATGAATATATCTATACTTTTTCTATATCAAAGTTCATAGTTTTCGTACTATATAAAGTGAATAATTAATTCGATATCAATTCTATATTAATTTTATTTTAATCTACATTATTTGAATTTATATATGTATATTTTTCGAGATGGAACCTCATATTTCGCGTTCTATATGAAATGCACCAATTCTGAATAAATTTCATATTGAATTCCATTTTAATCCACATTATTCGAATTAATATATCTATATTTTGTCGAGATGGAAGTTCATATTTCTCGCTCCATACAAAACGCACAGTTAACTGGCCATCAATTTCATATTGAATTCCACATTAATTTGAGATTATTCAGATCGATATATCGATTATTTCCTACATGAAGATTCATAATTCTCGTTCTATATAAAATGCATAAATAATTCGATATCAATTCTATATTAATTTCATATTACATTCCATATTAATTATAAATTATTCCAACTACCATATCGATATTCTTCCTATATAAAAATGTGCATGATTCTCGTTCTATATGAAATGCACAGTTCATTCGACATCAACTCTAAATTACTTTTATTTGGAATTCCATTTTAATCTACATTGTTCGAATTAATATATCTATACTTTTTCTATATCAAAGTTCATAATTTTCGTACTATATAAAGTGAATAATTAATTCGATATCAATTCTATATTAATTTTATTTTAATCTACACTATTTGAATTTATATATGTATATTTTTCGAGATGCAACCTCATATTTCGTGTTCTATATGAAATGCACCAATTCTGAATAAATTTCATATTGAATTCCATTTTAATCCACATTATTCGAATTAATATATCTATATTTTGTCGAGATGGAAGTTCATATTTCTCGCTCCATACAAAACGCACAGTTAACTGGCCATCAATTTCATATTGAATTCCACATTAATTTGAGATTATGCAGATCGTTATATTGATTATTTCCTACATGAAGATTTATAATTCTCGTTCTATATAAAATGCATAAATGATTCAATATCAGTTCTATATTAATTTCATATTACATTACATATTAATTATAAATTATTCCAACTAACATATCGATATTCTGCCTATATAAAAATGTGCATGATTCTCGTTCTATATGAAATGCACAGTTCATTCGACATCAACTCTAAATTACTTCTATTTGGAATTCCATTTTAATCTACATTGTTCGAATTAATATATCTATACTTTTTCTATATCAAAGTTCATAGTTTTCGTACTATATAAAGTGAATAATTAATTCGATATCAATTCTATATTAATTTTATTTTAATCTACATTATTTGAATTTATATATATATATTTTTCGAGATGGAACCTCATATTTCGCGTTCTATATGAAATGCACCAATTCTGAATAAATTTCATATTGAATTCCATTTTAATCCACATTATTCGAATTAATATATCTATATTTTGTCGAGATGGAAGTTCATATTTCTCGCTCCATACAAAACGCACAGTTAACTGGCCATCAATTTCATATTGAATTCCACATTAATTTGAGATTATTCAGATCGATATATCGATTATTTCCTACATGAAAATTCATAATTCTCGTTCTATATAGAATGCATAAATAATTCGATATCAATTCTATATTAATTTCATATTACATTCTATATTAATTATAAATTATTCCAACTAACATATCGATATTCTTCCTATATAAAAATGTGCATGATTCTCGTTCTATATGAAATGCACAGTTCATTCGACATCAACTCTAAATTACTTTTATTTGGAATTCCATTTTAATCTACATTGTTCGAATTAATATATCTATACTTTTTCTATATCAAAGTTCATAGTTTTCGTACTATGTAAAGTGAATAATTAATACGACATCAATTCTATGCTAATTTTAAAATCAATTCCACATTAATACGATATTATTCGATTTTTTCTAAACGAACATTAACACTGCTCATTCTATATAAAATGCCCAATTAATTCGACATCAATTTTGTATTAATTTTATATTGAATACCATATTAATTCTACATTATTCGTATCTATATAATATATCTATATTCTTCCTATATGAAAATTTATATAATTCTCGTTCTCCGCAAAGTACGCAATTGATTCGAGTTCATTTTATGTCAATTCTATATCATCTTAAATAATGGATCTGTATATTATACAAATTCAACATTCCACATTTAAATAACTTTATATCACTTGATGCGGGAGTGTAACAGAAGAGGGACGAAGGGACGAGTTCTCTCGCGGGCTTTGAGATATACTCGTGTGTTCGTACGATCTGTTCTGTAACGCAATACTCCGCGTCGCTCCCATAGCTCTTGGCTTATGCATGCAAACCCAGTCATTAGAGACGTCGTTTTGGGGAGTATCGAGTTTCCCCCCCGCCTGGTTACACGATCGGGGAAACGGGAAAGAACGGAATAAAAAGGAGAGAGAAAGAAAAAAAGGAAAGCACTCGGAGCACGATGATGCTTGCCACTCACACCCCTGCGGGCGCAATGCCAAAGAGCTTGATTGACATTCCGGCTACTGACATATGGGCTCCCGATGGATATCGCTCGATACTAGTCGCCTAGAGAGAGATATTGCCTCACATATTTTTACTACTTCTTTCTCGTCTTGCGACTCTACTGACACAGTTATTCGCCATAGTGTGCGTTTCGGTTGTCAATGAATTTTCTCTCTGTAGATTGATTATTAAGGGGTCTTCTCATTTTAAACACTAAAAAAGGCTATTTTCATGATTTTTTTTGTAGATTTATATTACCGAATTTGATATAAAAGTTGTTACTCTTAATAAATACACTTTTAAAATACATTTAAAAAAACATTATTTATTTGAGTCCCTATTTATAGACGAACATGGTAGTTAGAAAAATGTCCTAAAAAATGGTAGGTCTGCGCTATTGATGAAATCCCGGAGATGGATCATCCGAAACAAAAAAAAATCAAACGTTTTTGGATTCAGTATGTTAATGGCTATACCGCATACCATACGATTTTTGATACATGCAAAAATAAGAAAATGGCGGACACTTAAAAAAACGTGTTTTTTTACTTTTTGGACAAAATAGTAAATGTCAAAATTTAAAAAATTCTTGATGCGTGCTATAGCTATAGGTGTGACGAATATGTGGTTGAAAATTCATAAGAATCGGTTCAGCAGTTTCGAAGATTTGATCAACACGCCGTCGAAAAACGTTATTTCGAGAAAAACGCGTTTAAAGTTTTGCCAGGAAATTAACAAAATCTTTAGTTTCATAAAAAAAAATCGTCTACACATTTTTGCTCGATCGCAGCGCGAATGACAATGGCAATAACGCAATAGCATTCGTTTTACGCGACACTCGGTCATTTTGGGGTGAAGTTTTTTATCTTTTCGCGTCGTTGCTCCTCCCATGGTGTGTGTAAGAAGATATTTTAATACCAGGTTACGGTGTCTTCTGAGGGAAGATAATATTGGTTTCGTGAATATCAAAAACTGGCGGAAACTAAAAAAATCGGAGCAGCATCATAACGCAGCGCGCATGGATGTTCTTTAAAATTTTTTTTCTTTCGTTGGTTCAGCGACCTGAAAATGAAACAGTTTGCCACGTAGTTTATGCTTGGCAAATCCTCTCTCTCTCTTTCTCTCTCTCTCTCTCTCCCCCTCCCTCTCTCTCCCTCCCTCTCTCTCCCTCCCTCTCCCTCCCTCCCTCTCCCTCTCCCTCCCTCCCACTCCCTCCCTCTCTCTCCCTCCCTCTCTCTCCCTCCCTCTCTCTCCCTCCCTCTCTCTCCCTCCCTCTGTCTCCCACCCTCTCTCTCCTACCCTCTCTCTCCCTCCCTCTCTCTCCCTCCCTCTCTCTTCCTCTCTCTCCCTCCCTCGCTCTCCCTCCCTCTCTCCCTCCCTCTCTCTCCCTCCCTCTCTCTCCCTCCCTCTCTCTCCCACCCTCTCTCTCCCACCCTCTCTCTCCCACCCTCTCTCTCCCACCCTCTCTCTCCCACCCTCTCTCTCCAACCCTCTCTCTCCCACCCTCTCTCTCCCACCCTCTCTCTCCCACCACCCTCTCTCCCACCCTATCTCTCCCACCCTCTCTCTCTCCCTCCCTCCCTCCCTCTCTCTCCCTCCCTCTCTCTCCCTCCCTCTCTCTCCCTCCCTCTCCCTCCCTCTCTCTCCCTCCCTCTCTCTCCCTCCCTCTCTCTCCCTCCCTCTCTCTCTTCCACCCTCCCACCCTCTCTCTCTCCCTCCCTCTCTCTCTCCCTCCCTCTCTCTCTCCCTCCCTCTCTCTCTCCCTCCCTCTCTCTCTCCCACCCTCCCACCCTCTCTCTCTCGCCAACGCTGTACGATGTAAAGCACTAAAAAGCGAGAGTACGTACGTTGGCAAAAAACTATCTGAACGGGGATTAACGATTCGCGAGGGCCTCGAACGACCCTCGATTCCCGGGAGCATCGTAGCCCTACGATAAGGGCCTGGGAAGAGCACCGACGAAACGAAGCTCCCTGCTCACGTGTGGCATGCTTCGAATAAAATATTTAAACCACCGGAATTGGTCATTTCGCGAATTTGGTTTGCTCCGGGTCTTTTGCCCTCTTCCCTTCACCTCGCCTGCAGCCCACTCACCGACGCTTCAGCTTCCTACCAAAAGTTCAAACTCCGTGGCCGTAAACTTTTTATCCAGTTCCCCTAGTGCCCCGCCATTAACATTGTAATACCGGTATCGAAATAACTAGCAACTTCAATCACAAAAAATTTCATTGAGGCGATAAAAAAATTCGCATCGATAAAACAAATATTCCATGGGTAATGCGGAGAGGATCAATTTAATGTAAATTTTTTTATCAATCGATTCTTCGTCGATTTACTGGTGAAGAGATTATTATCATTTTTATTGTTCATAGTAATTATATAATTATTGTTTATAGTAATTATACATATAATTATTATTTGTATTTAATTATATACATTATTAATTCCATTTTTGTCGTTGCTGTCATGAGTGTGGAACAATATAAGAGATTAAGGGGGGAGATACCTTTAGGTGAGGAAATAATTACTGATTTTCATGATTTTTTTGAAGGAAAGGTTTTGTCACCTTTTATGTGACACTTAGGATGTGACAGGATATTTTTTATTACTACTTTTGGCTGTTATATAGTTTTATTTTTATTTTTGATTAGTCTTTAAACAACGGTCTTTTAAACGGGTTGCGCTGGATATTGTCAGGTGGTGTGACACGAAGCGTCGGCGGGATTAATCTGAAAAAAATAAACGCAGATTTTTCTTTCACTACACCCATACACCGAATATGAACCAAAAAAGAGTGAGAAATGTTGAAAATCGATGAAACGGCACGCTGTGAAACAAAAACATGGAATTATCCGAAAAACGGCTAGATTTTGTAATAAATGATATTTTTTTTAAATGTTCTAAACTATTTAGGATAATGTTTTAGATAAGAAGGCTAGAAAGATTTATACCAAATTTTATCAGAATTGTCGATTAATTTTTTAGCTATACGTCACCCGAGCCTGGAAGACTGTCTCATACCTCCGACATTTTTCAAGATTAGTAATAATAAAAAATTACCATATAACAGCCAAAAGTATTAAAAAAATACCCTAGGTCTCAAATATGCTGAAGTAATCGTTGCGTAAAAAAAAATCATGACAATCAACCAATTTTTTCCTTTCCTAAAGGTATCTACCCCCTTAACGAAAAGTTTCTCATGTATATTTTTCGATATAATGAACATTCAACGTAATTGAGGTTGCGAATATCTTAATTCTGGATTCAATTCTGTATTATCGAGAATACTATATCGATTATTCAATATGAAATTCTGTTTCAATCCTACATTATCTCTGTATTAACGAAAATATTATATATATGTATTATTATAATAGTATATAAGCGACCATCAAATACATATGAAATAATATATCTATAGTTTTAGACACCAACGCGAGATGCCGAATATTTAAAAGGGCAGGAATAAATAGACTAAAAAGGACACTACATCTGATGACTGCGATAGTTTAACCATTCGACTGCACACTTTTGCCACGAACCTCTGACCAGATTTCAGATCGTTGTGTTTCGGTAAATATGCATTTTTTTAGAAACGTTTTTTGTAGTCAATGATCCTTATTTTATTGCCCAGAATTTATTTTTTAAGAAAAACAAAAATTACGTGCCTACAGATTCGTTCAAAGTCGGAGATGCGTTGAAAAATACGTACTTGCATGAAAGAGGTAATATTTTTTTTCCAAAATATAAAAACAATCCTTCGCCGTTTTCAAAGAGGAAAGTTTGTAGTGACGAAAAAAATGGGATCAAAATGACCCACGGAAAGGTTGCGAGGTCGATCTCTCCGATTTCGATGAATTTTGACATGATTGTAGAATGGATAAAAATAAGCGAGATGTATTTTTTTACATTTGCGGAACCCGATTTCGAAGAGTTGAAGCGCACCCTCGAAAATTGGGTTGTTTTTCGTTTTTTGATTTTCAATTAAAAAATTAATATGTAAATTGAAATTTCAAAATAAAACCTATTTCAAATAAAAACTTGAATAACAGTTATATGTGAAATTTGAATTGAATTCGACATGTACATTTTTATACTTTGACCAAGGATCCTGGATACGTCGACATTTTTTAGAGGTGTTGTAAAAAGAGTAGTGTCTTCTCTTTATTTCGCTCGTCTCGCGAATGTTTTCATGTACCATTCGGGCGACAAGGATTTAAATAAAAATGAAGAACCTCGTCACGTACGCGCACAAATGTATGCAAAGACACCAACCGGAGGGAAATACACATTCCTCATCTCGCTACCCCTGTGCTCATCGTGGAATAAAAAAGAGAAAGCCGAGCTCGTACGATTTTCCAACTAACTCTGACACACGATCGTTGCTCTTGACGTCGTGAACAAAAAAGGAGAAATACAGAACGTTAAATTGGCTCTTCCGTCGAGAGAATTTGCGTTTGCTCTCTCATCCCTTCCTTTCCGCCATTCAACCCCAGCGATTCCGTGGTACTTTGACTCTTGCTACCTCGCGAAAGCTCGACGATTCGAAGCTACCTACGGAAGCCCATATGGCCTGGATCTCCATGGACCGTCTACCCCTCGATGTCAGATACTCCGTTGGTTTTTCTACCCTCCCTCCATCTCACTCTTACTCGGCTCATTCCTATCGAGAAGTACATAATCCTCGAGGCCTAATAACATATTCCTCTTGGGAGCCGGAGAACCCGTAGAGTCAGGTAGAGCGAGCCAAGTCCCTGTGACAGTGTGTATAGGGTGTCTCAAAACTCGCCAGGCTATCAGTTACCAATGGAACGAACAGATCGCGGGATTCCAGAGCGAAAAGTCCCGAGCCGTTTTTCTCTCCGACGCAGCGTTGCTTAGATATCGATGGATCGATTGATAGCCAATCCGGCGCAAGCATGCAGTGGGAAGGGGCGTGGCCTGCGTTGCCTCGCGGCACCGGGTAGGCTCGCGCACGGCGGACGGTGCGTCGGATTGGCTATGACTACGTGACGAGTATCACAGCAATGCGGCAACATACGCAAAAATGCATAAGGACTTTTCTTCTCAGAATTCCGCGACCTATCTGGTCTGGTCTATAGTTAACGCGAATTTTGGGTCAACGTGTATATAGGTTTGTGAGGCGATGCTGGAACAGAGAGGCACTATCAGCTGGAATATCTCCGTGTTGTAAACGTAAGAGCTAAACGGCGGAACTTGTACGCCTCAATTCAAAGTTACGCCCTTTTATCCGGCAAGTATAAATATCGTCGTCGTGGAATATACGGAGGCGCCCTGGCGCTTGTCCACCCTCATCTCTTCCACTCGTGCACCACTCACTTCGGTTGTAGGCTCTCCTTCAACTAACCCTCCGATCCAATTCCATCCATCCATATAGGGGATACGAAAAAGCAAGAGGTGCCCAACAGCAGTAACAGTCCTCTCTTCGCAATATTCAAGGATCGATACACAGCGATGGAAAAGTTTTTCGTTATGCTACGCGCCTGCAAGCGACGTGAACTCAATTCTGGGTCTGTGTTACAGATTGTGTAACCCGTCGGAAATTAACCTCCTTCCCGGATTCTAAAGGTGCCAGAGAAACGTAACGCCTTTCACAGTGCTCCACCAAAATCCCCCCTCATCACTGCACCCATTGTCCCGTTACGTCATAATTAATAAACTTCGAAAAGCTCTCGTAACTGGCAGTTGGAGACGACCTTCGACGACGTTGTTTCACAAGCAGTTAATTCACCATTTAAGGGTGCAGAGGAAGAAATTGCTTGATTTCAAGTTTTTTTAAATGAAAAATTACGTCGCCATTTGTGAGACTTAGGGTATGTTTTATTACTGCTTTTGGCTGTTACATGGCATTATTTTCTAATTAATCTTTGAAAATGGCAAAGACATGGCACGGTCTTTTAAACGGGTTGCGGCGCATGTTTATCAGACCACGTGGCACGTAGCATTGGCGGGATTAATGCGAAAAAAACCAACCAAGATTTTTCTTTCATTAACGCTCATCCGCAGAATACGAACCACGAAAAAGATTGAATTTTCCGAAAACAATGACTACTTCTTCAATTAAAAAAATATATATTTTTAAAAAATGTTAATAACATTTAGGTTCATGTTTCCGACCATAAGGTTCGAAAGATTCATATCAAATTTCATCAGAATCGATCGATTAGTTTTTTTAGCTATACGTCACGCCAGTTTTGGACGGGCAGTTTAGAAGACCGTGCCATACCTCCGCAAACTTTCAAGGTCAACATTTTTTTTTAAATACCATGTAACAGCTAAAAGTAGCAAAAAAAACTTACCTACAAGTCTTAAAAATGATCTGTGGAAATTGTTTTCTTCAGTACCTCTACCACTACCTCTTACTTCCTATGAATAATGGTTAACAATTCTGTCGCTTGGGATTTTCGGATATATCAACGTGGATACGATTTTTTTAAAGGACTTACGTGGGTTTCGAAGCCAAAAAAGCATATTTTCTCTGTTTATAAAAAATGTATAATATATAAATTATTTTATGCAAAATGTTAAGCTCATAAAAGAACAACATTGCGACAATATAAAAAAAAAAATTCATCCGAAAATTTGAAACATTCAGCCAGTCGGACCTGGTTTCCGGAGACCCCTAAAAAAAGTGTCCTCGTGGTGGTCAGGATAACTCATGATAGCTTCATCTGAAATTAAAAAACCAATTTTTTTGTGTTAGTAGATAAGTATAATTCGTGATTGAACAAAGGATTAAAAAAAAATTAAAATTTGAAACTTTGGCAGAGTTGTACGCAAAATAGTTAAATTTTTAATACAATTTACACTACGTATAGCCTTGTAAAATTAGTTGTAATAAAAAAAACTTTGTTCAATCACTAGTCAATGCTATTTTTGAAGTGTGCAAAATTTCAATGAGCTCGGTGTATTGGTTTATGAAAAATCGTGTGCACCGAATTAAAAAATAGTGTTTTGAGAAAAATGAGATATACCTGCATCGCTCCCGGCCGATCTTTCCCAACGGGGCAAATTCCCAAAAGACCTCTCTCCTAGACTTTTACTGCGATTGACTTAAAACTTTGGGAAAATATTCTAGACATATTAGATAATAAAATTTAAAAAATAGATCTTTTGCAATTTTCAAACCCTCGTGACCCCTTAATTCCCCACGTACCGTAGGTGCACTTATCCCTTATGTTTGGTGTTATAATTATGGGGAAACTATGAAGGACCCCGAGAATCTTTTGCACACAGCTTAGGGTGTTAATGTTAACAGTTATGGCTCCTTTCATATATCCAATTAGACGGTTGGAAGCGAATGATTAGCTTATACACACACACACACACGCGCACACACACACACACACACACACACACACACACACACACACACACACACATAAACATCCACACACACACACACACACACACACACATATATAAACATCCACACACACACACACACACACACACACACACACACACACACACACACACACACACGCACACGCACGCACACACGCACACACACACACACACACACACACACACACACGCACACGCACACGCACACGCACACACACACACACACACACACACACACATATATAGGTGTGTGCAAGCAGGAAAGTACGATAATCGTTGTTAAAGTCAGCGACGAAACCTCGCCATTCTCAAGCTCGAAATATTACGAAGGGCGCCGTTCTGCGGGGGTTTAAAGTGTTGCGTGTTGCTGCTAACCTGACTAATTTTACCGCTGTCACTCCAACCCCTCGGTATTCAGCGGTAATTGTTGGCTCACCCGGTTAGATGTGCGCACCTTCACCTTCGATTGTCTGAGACATTACCCGCGCCCTCTAAGCCTATAATTTAAGAAAAGCCATTTCAATAAACTACTTTCCGAAGGACGTGATTCCAAAAGGAAACAGAGCCGTTTTTGCCAGCGGATTGCCATTTTTTTTTTGTTTTTTTTTTTGTTTTTTTATTAACTCTCCACATAAAGTTAAGGGGTCTTCTCACTTCAGACGCTAAAAAGGCTGTTTTCATGAATTTGTTTAGAGGTTTATATTATAGATATTGATATAAAAGTTGTTACACTTAATGAATACACTTTCGAAATACATTTAAATTTTATGTCTATTTATTTAAGACACTATTTATAGACGAAAATGATAGTTAAAAAAATGTCCGGAAAAATTGTGGTCTGAGCTGAATTTTGAAGAAATCTCGGAGATCGATCATCCGAAACAAAATAATCAAACGGTTTTAGATTCAGTATGTTAATAGCTATAGTGCATATCATACGATTTTTCGAAAACACAAAAAAAGGTGTTTTTCCAGCGTTTTTAGCAAAAAAATAATCATTATCACAATTTTGAAAAATTCTTCATATGCGCTATAGCTATAGTTGTAATTCGTGGTTGTAATTCGTGGTAAGTTGTGGTTAAAATTTCATAAGGGTCGATTCAGTAGTTTCGAAGGTCTTATCAATAAGCCGTCGTAAAACGTTGTTTCGAGACAAACGCGTTTAAGGGGTTATACCAGCGTGAACGCTGAAAATTAGAGTGATTTTCGGGAATTTTTTGGAAGAAAAGTATTCTATTAAATTTTTCGAAAAATTAAAAATACATTTGGCTACATTTGACCTCTATTACATATTTTTTTCATAGAAAAATATTGAGATCCAAGCGACTTATGCGCTGCCTTCGGAAGCGCAAAAAAAAAGTTCCTCCACTACTGACATGATTCCGGCCGATTGAGTAACTGAAACCGAAAAAGGAAAAAATGTCGTTAAACTGGACGGTATTTCCTGCACAATGACGTAGGATTTTCGAAAAATATCAAAATCTAACAAAATGCCGTAGTTATGAAAAATAAACTGTTTTCTTGCCTATAAAATAGTAATTTTTTTCAATGCTAAATCGTCTATTTTCATCCAATCAAAAATATCCTACGTCATTGTAGAGTAAATATATTCAAGAGTACTCAGTTCGAATTTCAAGTCAATCGGATAATTGCTCTTTGAGTTACGATGTTAGCAAGTTTGAAAAATCTCATTTCGAGAAGAACGCGTTTAAATATTTAACTATCGATTTTTGCAAGACAGAATGATAGATATACGGCCTTGAAACTTTTACAAGATTTTCTTGAAAGTATAAACTGTCGAAAAAGGCAAAAAAAATGGATTTTTTAACAGTGTCACACTGGTATAGCCCCTTAAAGTTTCTTTGGGTTAGAAAAAGACATACAATTTTTTTTAAATGTATTTCGAAAGTGTATTTATTAAGTGTAACAACTTTTATATCAATATCTATAATGTAAACCTATCAAAAAAGTTCATGAAAATAGCCTTTTTAGCGTCTAAAGTGAGAAGACCCCTTAAACGTTAAATGTGGGGCAAATAAAACGATATGGTCAAAAACTGTTTATCGATATATTTAGTTAATGCAATTCGTACCTTTTGTTTTTATTTCTCGTTTTGGCATAATAGTGAGTTTATTATTTTTTATTAATTATTGTTATTGTAATTATATTAAATATTAAATCATTGAAACATAAATTGAGTGTTAAGAAGAATAATTAAAACATTCATTGAGAATTAAGAACTAGGAATTAAGAATTCCTTAAAGAAGACAAATTAATTAAATAAAGACATTGAGAACTCATTTGAGAAAATAGTATTCAATTAATTCTCTGTACGAATCACGGAATGAAAAATAACAAAATACAAATATACTGCTGAAAATAGGACAAAAAATATCCTTCAATGCCCGATTTGGGGTATTGACCCTCCGTTCGATTCGAAAAGTATCGAGGCAATCATTTTTTCAACATTATCAGAAATTATTAACAAGCTATTGTTCTGTCTCGCAGGAATTTTTCAAAATGTCATTTCGAAAACTCATCGTCAGATAAAACGTCGAAATTTTTGGGATTCAAAGGAAGGAAGGCACGTATCGTGTTCTGCTGTTGGAATTGAAGTATATAGTTGTCGTGGGAAGGGGCAAATGGGGCGAGCACTCTCCTCCCTCACGCGACCAAGTGGTAGACACTTTTACACCAGAGTCAATCTTGCGCGTTACGTTTCATACATTTATAATGCGACGAATAACTCGATATTTGCAGGGGTAACAGTGACTATATATATATATATATATATGTATATGTATATATGTATATATGTATATATGTATATATATATATATATATATATATATATATATATATATATATATATATATATGTATGTATGTATGTATATATGTATATATGTATATGTATATATATATATATATATATATATATATATATATATATACACATATAAAGAAAAAATAGATTCAACCCGTTGTATTTATGCATCTGGCTCCTTTGAGGACAGTCCTTAAGGGGTTACCCCCACGTGCGATTTTGAAAAAATCGATTTTTTCTTAATTGCATTTTTTTTAAGTATAAGTGTCTGAGAATATGTCCTGAAAATTTCAAGTCGATCCGAACAAAATTGACTGAGATATGAGCGTTGAAAGAGAAGAATCCATTGTGTAAACGACCGGAAATTGAAAATTTAAACGCGCTTTTCTCAAAATGGCATTTCTGAAGTCGGTGACCAAGATCACTCGAACACTAATGAACCGATCTTCTTGAAATTTTGCAGGCTTATTTAATACATAAAAATGTAGTCTTTAATCGTTCGATTTTTTTTTCGAAAAAAATGGCCGTTTTATAGCCAAAAAACGGCCGTTTTTTTTCATTAAAATCGAACCATTAACTTTGACTGTCCGCCATTTTGTGAAAAATGAATATTTTTTAAAATCCTTCGATTAAAGACTAGTTTATACTTATATTTGACTAAATCCATCCGCATTTTTTTTTTCAGATGATCCACTTCGCCGCAATGTTGGTCACCGCAAACCGTGTATATAAAAACATTATTTCATTGACGGCCATTTGCCACTAAACAATGTAATATTTTTCAATAAAAAAATTTCTGAAAGTTCTTCAAGATGTGTTCTTTAAGATGGTATATTGATCGATTAAAAAAGTTTTGTAGTTTTCTTTTAAAAAATTCATGAACAAGGTCTTTTTTGCGCTACAAGTGGGGGTAACGCCTTAAATTTCTTTTGAACGTTCACATATACGTGTGTGTATATATATATATATATATATATATATATATATATATATATATATATATATATATATATATATACATATATATATATATATATGTATATATACATATATATATATATATATATATATATATATATATATATATATATATACTACCAGTCAAAACTTTTCGGACACTTTAAATAATAGTAAAACTTTCGATCACTAGATAATTCCCAAATAATGTTAGAATGATATAATTCATTCCATTTATTATTTTACGAAGATACTATATAGTTCTATATAATGAATTATATAATTTTGTTTTGCAATTATTAAAAGTGCTCGAAAGTTTTCTGAAGTGTACGGAAACGTTTAACCGGTAGTGCATGTATATATGTGGCACCAATTTGAGCTCTATTTTTTTCCTTTTTCTCACCATCGAATTACCTACTTTCAAAAAAATGTCACGAAAGCTGCGAGCGGTCCAGAAATATTTATAGGTCGCTCAAGCCTTCCAAATATTCAAATTTTCATTAAAAAATCGATTTTTTTTTTCGTTCTCTTCTCACCCATGAATCTTACGATTTATAATTTTCAAATTAAGCCCACGAAAACTCTAGCCAGCCAATGAATATTTAGCAGTCGCTCAAAAGCTTCGAAATTTCTATTTGTCGTGAATTTTTTTTCTGCTGTCACTCACATATTTGACACTTTGCAAAATTTTCAAAACAATAAAACCTTTTTTTCTTGACAAACGGATTTTTTTAATTTACCTCACACTTCGAACCGGATAAAACGGGGGGCCCTATAATTTTGTTTGCGGACAAGAGCTTTAAAGAATTTTATGAAAACAAAGATAACAATTCTTGGGTTAGTAGTATGAGGTAGATTTGAAAAATCTGTTTCTACAGAAAAACGATTAATTGTTTTGAAAATTTTACAAAGCGTCAAATTTATGAGTGAGAAGAGTAAAGAAAAAATGGCGAAAATTGGAAATTCCGAAGCTCTTGAGCGACCACTAAATATCCATTGACAGGCCAGAACTCCCGCGAGGTTAATTTAAAAATTATAAAGCGCAAAATGCATGGGTAAGAAGTAAACAAAAAGAAAAATCGATTTTTTATTGAAAAGCCGAACGTTTAGGAGGCTTGAGCAATTACTAAATATTTTTTGACCGCTCGCAGATTTCTCGACAATTTTTTGTTTTGTTTTAAAGAAGATAATTGGTTGGTGAGGAAAAGGAAAAAAAATAATTAAATTTGTGCTACCCTACGCGCGCGCGCACACACACATATGGACATTATATACAGGGTGTCCCATTTTAATCTTACACCTGAATTTTCTCGATAAATATTGCTCGGACGAACTATTGTGTGAAACAAAACTTCTAGGGATTGAAGGGGGACGTTTGAAAAAAATCTATTTGAGGAGCCAAAATTCAAAATGGCGGCGTTACAAAGGCTGACATGTTTTTTTCAAACGGAAACATAACTTTTTTTTATTGCCAAAAAACTTGTCAGCTGAAAACTAAAAACTTTTGTTGAAAAAATTTTTTGATAAAGTTCATAGTTTTCAAGTGAGAACATCATTTTCATGCCATCAGCCATGCAACCTCCTACGCTTTGGCTAACGCAAATGCCGGTGGCAGGGACAATTAGACTAAATGTCTCACGGCAAGCCGCTCAATGTTGTATTTTCGAATGTATGACCACTTGAACAAAAAAAGAATCAAATTTTTTTGTTGAAAATTTTGGTTTTTTTTTTTTTTTTCAAATTTGGACGATATTTCATGAGAAAATTTTGGAGGAAAATCGATGAAAAATAGTTTTTTTCCATTTTAATAGCGTTTGTGCCATTTTCAGGCCCAAAAACGTGTTTCTTTAAATCCTTGACGAACTTTGATCACGATGGGTAGAAACACACACACACACACACACACACACACACACACACACACAAATCCTGGATACATCTGAAATAATTGAAAATGTTGTTCTCACTTGAAAACTATGAACTTTATCAAAAAAAATTTTCAACAAAAGTTTTTAGTTTTCAGCTGACAAATTTTTTGGCAATAAAAAAAAGTTATGTTTCCGTTTGAAAAAAAACATGTCAGCCTTTGTAACGCCGCCATTTTGAATTTTGGCTCCTCAAATAAATTTTTTTCAAACGTCCCCCTTCAATCCCTAGAAGTTTTATTCCACACAATATTTCGTCCGAGCAATATTTTCCGAGAAAATTCAGATGTAAGGTTAAAATGGGACACCCTGTATATGAGGGATTCTCCGTCAATTCAGCCACTTTTTTTTCAACTATCTCAGATCTGCCCCATAATTGTTTATATCGAAAGTAGTGGCACGGGTCGAGGTTCTAGGGTAAAAAAAATGAAACCACACAAATTAATTTTTTTATACGCGAACCTCGCTCCGTGCCACGCTAGCGATTTTTTGCGATAGCGTCAGATATACTGGAACACTCTGGATTTTTTTCAGCAAAAAAAAGCCGTTTTTTTGCCAA
The DNA here is from genome assembly GCA_964007375.1 of Ophion obscuratus. Classification (NCBI taxonomy): domain Eukaryota; kingdom Metazoa; phylum Arthropoda; class Insecta; order Hymenoptera; family Ichneumonidae; genus Ophion; species Ophion obscuratus. The sequence goes on from OZ023318.1 coordinate 2,650,325, forward strand.
AAAAATAATTTCCCCCGTTTTTGGTAAATCAGCGTTACCGAAACGTAAAAATTATTTCAAGTCGTCCGCTCTAAAGCTAACACAAAACTACAACTTTTATGTGCTGACATTTTTTCAGTTAATTGTAGTTTCCGAGTTATCTTCATTTGAAAAAAAGGCATTTTCTAAAATGTTGAATTGAAAAATCTGAAAAAATCCACATAGAATGCCTTTTAGTAGTACTTTGGTATAACCAATTATGGGGCAGATCTGAAATGGTCGAAAAAAGTGGCTGAATCGACGGCGAATCCCTCATATGAAGCATTCCACACCAAGTGAAACACTAAAAAATCATGTGATTTTTAAATGGGCTCATAATTTGTTTATAAGTTCATTCGAATGTCAAAAGCGACTGCAATTTTTTTTAGATTTTTAAATTGGATTGTACACACGAATTTGGACACCGGGAAATTCTTCTCCTTTTTTTTCGATTCATTATACTCAAAAAGTGATGCGTTGTACAAAAAAAAACGTTAAAGAAGAAAACTTAGGTTTTCGAATGTACTTTTCAATCATATATGTTTCGTAACTGTTAAAAATTCTGTTAATGTATTTTTCAACATAATAGGGTAAAAATAATTTTTCTTCGTCAAGATAGCCAACGTTTATTTTTCTAGAAATATGAGAGAACTTTCGTTGATGTCATAACAAATTACAGAAAAATTGCCATGATGGAGAATTCATATTTTCCAATTCTTTTTTAAGGTGAATTGATGAAGAATTTTATCGAAACATGGATATCGAATATCGACCATTGTTTTAGGCACAACAGTGGATTGCGACGAATATTTAGTGTTATCTAGAACCATTTTGTCCTCCTCCTTTCAATTCAATTATGGTTTTGTTTGTCTGCCTCGAAATTTTTCATTTTTGAATATTTTTATCGTTAAACAATGAGTGAATCGTAATATGGTCCGTCTACTAATACTAATGCTAATATATATATATATATATTATTCGTCGCAATCCACTGTTGTACCTAAAGCAATGATCGATATTCAATATCCATGGTTCGATAAAATTCTTCATCAGTTAACCATAAAAAATAATTGGCAGATATAAATTCTCCATCATGCCAATTTTTCTATGTTTTCTTGTGACATCAAAGAAAGTTCTGTCAAATTTATAGAAAAATAAAAGTGGGCGAACTTGGCGAAAAAAAATATTTTTACCTTATTTCGTTGAGAAATACATTAACAGAATTTTTAACAGTTACGAAACATATATGATTGAAAAGTACATTCGAAAACCTAAATTTTCTTCTTCGACGTTTTTGTTGTGCGATGCATCACTTCTTGAGTATAATGAAGCGAAAAAAAAAATCGAGAAAAATTTCCCGGTATCGAAATTCAAGAGTAAAATCCAATTTAAAAATCTTAAAAAAATTGCAGTTGCTTTTGACACTCGAACGAAATTAAAAACAAATTATGAGCCCATTTAAAAATTACATGGTTTTTTAGTGTTTCACTTGGTGTGGAATGCTTCATATATAAGTTCAGTGACTACTCATCAAGGTCATTGATGAATCAGAGTATCGGCTAATTTGGTTACGCGAACCCGCGTGGGGATTTTTGCCAATTCCCTCGCGAGTTTTCTCAACCCCCTTGTAACAAGTGGTTCTGTCAATCAACCCTTTGTCACCCCCCCCCCCCCTCTCTCTCTCTCTCTCTCTCTCTCTCTGCGCTCCCTTTATTGCTATTCGGACAACGAAACCTTAGTCCTCCTGCAAAAATGGCCGAAGTCGTCCTGCAAAAGCTACCGGAAGTGACGTGCAAACGTTATAGCAAAAACCTTGAAAAAGCTACCGGAAATGTCTCTCCGAAGTTACCACAGCATTTCGAAAAGTTATCGGAAACGTCCCGAAAAAGATGCCAGAAATGTCGAGCAAATATTCCCGGAAAGCTATTGTAGAAGTTCCCGGAAGTCTACTGAAAAATCTACCGGAAGTGTACTGCAAAAATCACGGAATCTTTCGTGACTTTTCGGGCCAAATAATGGAGAGGAAAAAAAAATTGAAAGTCGAAGCCGCGCGAGGAGTCGGTTCGCCGTCGGCTGCCCCATACGTCGCAGCAGTGAAATTCGTTTCTCTTGTTGGCGCATTAGCATTTTAATGAATCTCATTTCGGGAGAATCCCTCCTGAGTTTCGTCCCGAACCTATACAACGACAATCGCCTCTCCCTCTACTCACGTATTCGGGACACTCGTTATTTTTCTTATATACATTTAGCAATTGCTTCTTCACGGTTCGCCCGAGAATCTTTCGGATTAGCGGAACGACGGCGCGAAGGAGAAAATTGTGTTGGAAAAAACAATGTTTCAGACGAAAAGCAGTGTTTCGCATGCCCGCAAAAATCAATCTTGTTCGGTTGGCCGACGAAACAAAATTTGGTTTATTCATACACGTCGTGTGAGTCTCAATATTATGAAATATGTTATTATTGTTCACAAAATAATAATAACTATAGTAACAATATACTGCAACAATAATAATAAAACAGCAACATTTGTCATTGTAATATGTTATAACTATGTTAGTATTAATACAACAGTGACATTTGCTTATGTCTATTTAATAGGAGAAAATATAGATACATACATGTATCTATATTTCATCATGGGGAGAGATCATAAACGATGTTGTTTATGATCTCGTCCCAAAAAACCCACGTTTCGATTATCCGAACTTTTGATTATCCGAGCTAATTGGGACCGAGACTAGTTCGGATAATCGAGGGTCTACTGTACATGCATTTTTCTATAATTAATAATAATATTATTCACGACAAACCCAAACACTACTTTATATATATATATATATATATATATATCCGCTTATATATATATAAGCGGATGTCCCATTTCAATCTTACACCTGATTTATTTCGAAAAATGCTTCTCCTATCAACTATTGAATATTATAAAACTTTTAGGATTCCAAATTTTCCAACTTTTAGGATTTAGGACATTTTTTTTTAATGTGATGATGCATTTGTGTTTTCACCAAAACACTTTCAGGCAAAAACTACCAACTTGTGTAGGAAAAGTTTTTTGATAACGTGCATAATTTTTAGTTCAGCGGTGCATAATTTTTAGTTCAGAGAGTCTCCAACATTCCTAGTGTGAGTGTGCGTGTGTATGTGGTTGCGAGTTTGTATGAGTTATCGAACAAACCCAAACAAACTCAGACCCACCCACACGCACGCAAAATAATAAAAAATGGTATTCTAACCGAAAAATTACAATCGTTGTCAAAAAACTTTTTCTACAAAAATTGTTACTATAGGACTGGTAAATTTGTTGGTGAAAACAATGCATGACCCCTTAAAAAAAACATGTCAGCCATCTTGAGGTCGTCATTTCGAACTTTGGGCCAAATCATTTTTTTAACGTCCTCCTTCATACCCAAAAAGTTTTATTATACTCAACACCTGATCCGAGCATGAAAATGGAAAATGGAAGCAAGAAAATGGAACACGCGGTATACAGATAAGTGCGCGCCCGCGAAAGTGTGTGTGCATTTGTATAAATACATTGAATACTTAAAAAAACGAGATCGCTCATACCCGCGAATCACTTGGGTTCACAATGCAATCCTCAAAATTTACTGGTAATATTTCGTAATTAACGTATGCGTCTTACTTATACATTGACTAAAAAGAGAGAGAGAGAGAGAAAGAGAGAGAGAGAGAGAGAGAGAGAGAGAGAGAATGAAACACTCGTTCGTACAGTTAAACGTTTGAGTCTCGTCTTGCGAAAAAAAGCGCTGATTAAAAGAATAGCAAGAAGGGTGAGTGGTCGAGGAGCGATGGAGGGCGGGGAGGGGGTATGAGGCTCTAAGATATCCCTAACGAGAGACTTTAATCTTAAACATATATATGTACATATACACACCTATATATATATATATATATATATATATATATATATATATATATATATATATATATATATATATATATATATATATATATATATAATATATATGTATGTATGTGTGTATGTGTGTATATACACACAACAGTTTCAGTACTGCGACTTCCTTCAGCTCCATTCGAAGGGAGCCGCATTTGCGAATGTTCAGGGGAATTGGCAACGTGAAAGAAGACGACGAGTCACTGTACGATTGTTCGCGAGGGTTCGCCTCCCCCTTCCGCCTTTTCCGGTTCGACCGTATATACTCGGGGGAAATACGCTTAGGAGTGGAAAAGCAACGAGGACTAGAGAGAGAGAGGGAGAGAGAGTTACATGAATCGCTCCGGAGTGAATTTTCAATACAAGGAAAATGAGGAGCGGACGAGGCAAAAAAGATGAAAAGCGAGTAAAAAAATTAAAAATATCGAGGAAAGGGGCAATCATTGAGGATAGGGAGTGCAAGAGAGCTGGAGAGAAATTATTACGAGCGAAAATGAAGGGGTGCCTTCATTTTGTAATATTGTAGTTCGAGGATGACTGTATGCCTTGGGATTTGGAATTATTCATAATTTTTTAGTATTTTGTATGTTGTTTTCTGTTTTTTTTTAACTCTGATGAGATTCGGTGTTTCCGAAAATGAATATATCAATAAAGAGGACAGAAATGAATCTATGAAACAAGAGGACAATTCAAAAAGGGCCCTCTTGTTTGGTAGATTTCTTTGCCATGTGATACATTATTAATATGTCGTCACAATATAATATAACCGTATGTATTTATGCATGTACTTATGTATTATTATTATTTTTATATTCCTTGTTATTCGCGACATTAACAACGACGCCAAGTGACAAAAAGAAAATGTGAGTACCGCGATAATAAAAAAAAATGAGCACCACTGTCACGGATGACGAACACGCCGCGACTCTTTATATAGTAAGATGGGCTTTAGCAGACGACTTTTCACCTTAAGGGGGGATTGTCTTTTTTTTCGCAAAATTTACCGCTTTTTGGGATTTTTTTTGTGAAGAAAGTACACAACGGAAAACTTGTGAAACTTGGCATATAGTTTTATTGATCTGTTTACTACATACAAAAAATTTTTTAAACAATTTCATCAAAAAATCCGCCTCCCACCCCCCTCGACGCGCGATGGTCCTTTTTTGATGGTGTGCACGATTACAGCCTTCACGTTCATCCTGCAACAAAAACCCAAAAAGCATTTTACTTCAGACACATATAGCTATCGTTCGATGAAGGGAAAAAAAATTGACGATTTGGTGACGTTTTGAACTTGAAGTATCGATTTTTCGAAAAAAATTGATCGATTTTTTGTTATAAATAAAAAACTATTAAACGTATTGCTTTTTTGCTTCATCAAACGATAAAAGGATGTCAGCTGAGCATTCTGTCCAAATTTGAAGGCAATCGGTTGAATAGTTTTTGAGAAATCGTGCACACCATCAAAAAAGGACCATCGCGCGTCGAGGGGGGTGGGAGGCGGATTTTTTGATGAAATTGTTTAAAATTTTTTTTGTATGTAGTAAACAGATCAATAAAACTATATGCCAAGTTTCACAAGTTTTCCGTTGTATACTTTCTTCACAAAAAAATTCCCAAAAAGCGGTAAATTTTGCCAAAAAGAAAAGACAATCCCCCCTTAAAGTCGACATTCCGCGAAAACACAGCGACGAATCGAAAATTTAATGACATTTTACCAATGAAATGTTATTTTCACCTATCGATTTTATTTGGGTCATTTTTCGAACCGTCTACTGAATGTTGAGATCTCGTAATATTCGGCCGGATTTCCGAGGGACGTGTTTACCACAAAAATTCTTCGAAACTTGAGAATCGTTTGAGACTCGTCGGTTTTCTTAGGGAAATAAAGTTATTCGGTCGCGTCGTAAGCATTACGGTGTTACAGCGTGAAGTTGCACCGTTTGTCGACTCGCGCTGCGATACCTCGCGTCGTTACCCGGGCAACGCTGCTCCAACCAAACGATGGCACGCTAGATACGTCCACAGACGAGTCCTTCAAATGTATGGCCTCTGCCGGCTGTAACCTCCAAGCAGGATTAACGCGTAAAAGTCGACAAACAGTGAAAGTGTAAAAGCGGTGAACGTGGATGTAAGTGCACAAAGAAACAGCCCTATTTACGGTCATAAAATTCATTTATAAACATACGACCCCCGTATGCGTCGTAATATTGAAACGAAAAGTTTTATCGTTTTTGGTAGTACATACTCGCAGGTTCTCGCCGTGGATCCCGGTGCGTACGCGGAAGAACATTTTTTTTCTTTACGGGCCCCAACAAGTGTAAACACGTGTTGGGGCCTTCGTAAATCGTTATAACTTTTTTGTTTGTAGATGCAATAGCACGAAATAACTTGTGTTGTATACTGCAATGTATGTTTATTATAAATAAATCGTTATTTGAAACAATTGGTTTCAAAAAAATTACTCATGAGCGTCCAAAGTCTTAAGAATGTGTAAATGTATGAAAAATGTCAACTTCTTAATTCATTTAAAAAAAAAACTACAAGCTATTTTGAACTTAGCTTTATTATACAAAATTCTCTAGTTTATACCCTTTCCAATGATATGCTACGTGTCATAGAAATCCTTCGTTATGTTGTCAAAATAAAGGGAATGAATTTTTTAAATAATAAATATATATAATATATACAGTGTGAGGCACATAAAATGTTACATAGCAATAGCGCTCAAACTGTTGATCATATCCAAAAATGTTTCAGACAAAAGTTTCAGTGTTCGAGAAGACCGTCATACCGGACCACCCAATTTTTTTTATCGGCGTCGGCGCTGTAGCTACGTCAAGGTCAACTCCACTTTTTTTTAATGGAATGGTACATTTTTTTCAACCATCTTGTGGAGCACCTCAAGCCGCATAGAAAATATCCAGGGGTCAACGTCGTTCAAGGTCATTCAAGGTCAGCATCGATGATAGAAATCTAAATATCTCGGATCACTACCAAATATTTGTATCATCGATACTGACTTCGAATGACCTTAAACGACTATGAACCCCTGATGTTTTTTATATCTCGGATCACTACCAAATATTCGGTAGTGATCCGAAATATTTAGATTTCTATCATCGATACTGACCTTGAATGACCTTGAACGACTTTGAACGCCTGATGTTTTTTACGCGACTTGATGTGCTCCGCAAGGTGGTTGAAAAAAAATGTACCATTCCATTTAAAAAAGTGGCGTTTCATGAATTTTTAAAAAGAAAACTACAAAACTTTTTTAATCGATCAATATACCATCTTAAATAACACATCTTGAAGAACTTTCAGTAATTTTTTTATTGAAAAATATTACATTGTTTAGTGGCAAATGGCCGTCAATGTTTAATCAACGTTTAATCGAAGGATTTTAAAAAATATTCATTTTTCACAAAATGGCGGACAGTCAAAGTTAATGGTTCGATTTTAACGAAAAAACGGCCGTTTTTTGGCTATAAAACAGCCATTTTTTTCGAAAAAAAAAATCGAATGATTAAAGACTACATTTTTATGTATTAAAGAAGCCTGCAATATTTCAAGAAGATCGGTTCATTAGTGTTCGAGTAATCTTGGTCACCGACTTCAGAAATGCCATTTTGAGACAAACGCGTTTAAACTTTCAATTAGCCGGTCGTTTGCACAACGGTTTCTTCTCTTTCAACGCTCATATCTCAGTCAATTTTGTTCGGATCGACTTGAAATTTTCAGGACATATTCTCAGATACTTATACTTCAAAAAAATGCAATAAAAAGAAAATCGATTTTTTCAAAATCGCAAGTGGGGGTAACCCCTTAATCCAGCACCTCTTGCCCACGAAAACGGAGTCTACAAATAAGGCGGCACGGGCTCCCGGTGTATCCCATAAGAGTGCCGTAGATGGTAATACAACACCCTCAGGACCGCGTCATGGCGATGGATATAGCCGGAGACTGCATATACTGGGCAGGCCGGAAGTAGTTGCATTAGTGTTTGCGGCGATCATTTGCATGCACGTCACCAATAGTCGGCAGAGGATGACCCACAACGCGATTTAGATGGACCAGGGTGTTGATAACCGCCGTCTTGGCAGGCGTAGATAAGACTTTCGGTCTCAGACATCAGTCCAGCTGACCGCAAGAAGGAAGAGGTCAGCTGGGCGGACAGCCCTATTACAGCCATTGTTTTTTTAAGCACTGAAAGTGCTTTCAAAACTATGTTTTCTAAGGTAGGCTGGGTATAGGGGACTGAGTTAGCTGGATGTCACACGAAACTAATCCTACCCCCACTCCACCGCCACTGTGTTGTAGTAGAGTGGTGGGAGCTGCGATAGGCCGAACGCCTGTGGTTGGTTGAAAAATTCCCTCTCCCCGACTAATTCAAATCATGTTATTAATTTAAGAATTATTTATATTACAAATATACTACAAAAATTATATAACAATTATTCTACAAACAAACCGAACCGAACACAAATAAATCCAATTATATATACCTCAATGTATCAATATTTTTTGAAAAATAATAAAAACTAACTCATATAATTCACATGTACCTGTTTTTTATTACCCAAAAAGTCTGATTACATTTTCAATGCCGTGAAATGGTTGCACTGTGCGCAATATCTGTAGATTTTTATTTTTATTTATATTATATATTAGTATTATTATTTTATAAGATTTCATTGCTCCGGGCAACACACTTCCGAGGTTTGCACTGGAAAGCAATCACCGCCAGTGAATTAGGCTCGATCTTCCATGAATTCAGAAGAATAAAACAATCATTATTATTGTTATAATTATAGTTGATAGCTATTATTATTTCATCAATATATCATGTTAATTGTATGTATTGATTGATTCAGATGATTTATTATATTATTATTATTATTACAAAATTATTATATAGCAAAATTGTACTCTTTTCGAATGCAGGACTGTGTTCGATCGTCCCATAATGTAAAACCACCCTTGAAAAGAGATATACACCTAGATGGTCGAAAAAATCGATTTAGAAGATATGAACATTCCGTCGACCGTAGAAGACCTACATTATGGGCCTCGTATCGATGATTCCATGTAAGTTGACAAATTTCATAATTTATTCATTCCCAAATTTTCAAACGCGTTTTTCTCAAAACCACGTTTTTCAAATCGATACCCAAAATTTCTCGAAAACCAAGGAACCGATTGCCTTGAGGTTTTTGGTGGTTATCCTATACACCATTATCTAGTACTTTTCATAGGATTTTTTTTCCCGTTACTTAGTTTTTCTTTTATAATCAAAATAATAACTAATTTTGGCCCAAAAATCACTATTTATGTTCAAACGCCCGCCATTTTGTCATAAATCGATATTTTCAAAATCGGCTATGACAAGTACTAGATTATAGTATCTAATTTATTAATCTTTGTGGTTTTTTTTTTCAGATGATTTTTTATGAGACGGTATACGCAGATTTTTTTACGACGCTCCAAGGATCATACAACATCCTTGTATATTTTTGATATTTTTAAATAAAGAAAATTAAACACATTTTTGAATGTATATACTTTTAGTTAACTAAAACCCCAATCCGAAATCTCAAATAGCTTTCCTTGAAAAAATTCACAAAAATGACCTTTTTCCCAGCTCCTAGGTGTATATCTCCCCTTAAGGGAGACTTTGTCCTTGAAATTTTGATTGAGCAGCGGGAGATGTTAGCGGCTCAACATGAGCAGCTAGAAGAAGAGGAGCCTCTATGGACCAGGCATTGCCGATTAGCGGTAATCATAAACACATTTGTGTAAACACATTACAAAACTTTAAACGCGTTTTTCTCGAAAACACGTTTTCAAAACTGGCTGACATTCTCCTGACCGCTGTAATTAACATATCGACCTGAAATTTGGAGAGCATACTCAGAAAATATGTCTTCACGGAATGACGGATCGTTTTTTCGATAGATACATTTTTGCATTTATTATTTATCTTTTTATGCTAAAAAAAACGCGAAAATTCGATTTTTTTTAAATTGCCGCCATTTTCCGAAATTTGTACTAAACGAAAAACCCATCCGTGATTCCATGACCAAAGGGTCACAGATTGATAATATGCTTCGAATTTGTGTTTCAGATCAACAAAGAGGGGGCAGTGATGACAGCCGTTTACCTCCCGCGATTTGAGGACCTGTTTTCGCGGAGCTGCAACGGCCGCCATTTTGGTTTCTTTTTTTCAAAAAATTTTTTTTCAACGTTCTGTATATCATGAATAAAAGCAAGAAAAAACCGCACTCAAAAAGCTTTACTCGTTTCCTGTAAAAAATAAAATAAAATGTAAACACCTGAAATATGGCACTCCAAGGACAAAGTCTCCCTTAATCCTGACCAGCTGCACTTTGCCTACTCAATAATCCACAGGATCAAGTGGTACATGTCCCATTGAAATAATAAACATTGGCTAGACGCGTTTACGCCTTGACCAAGCCGTCGGACGTTAACCTGGCAACGGAATTGGAAGGGCCAACGGAGGGATTGGCTCAGGGTGTCCAACGACCGAGCTTTCCCACCGTCTGCGATTGCCGAGTCAAAGCGCTAAATCCACTAAAGACGTTTGTTAAATATTCAAGCGAGGAGTAGAGTGAACTAAAGGGGATCGCGGAGAAACGAATGGTTCGAAGGACGAGAAAAGTTGTCAGGACGAAAAGGTCCTGCGGTCGTGAGGCTTCGTCCTCGACACGATCCCTTGAGACCTTGCAACAGGGAGAAAAGGAAATCCTTCTTCGTAGCCTCCCCCCTCGGGCTCTCAGTCGGCTTCGTTCTACAGGACTCTTGGCGCAACGCGTCCTGTCCGACGGAAGGGCTCGCGGACCCTTGAGGAGCGGCCAAAACGTGGATGGAGGAGGCCCTGATCGACCTTGTCCTCGACCAATGACTGATTTTTCATTCCCCAACCGTTATCTCCAGACTGACCGGTCGGTAAACAATTCAGTGACCTTGATCCCTCTACCGAATCACCCTGGAGGTCACCTTCGATGAACCTACCCGTTCGAAATTCAAGGTCAACGGGACGCGTTGCTGTCGTCCCGGACGCACGGCTGAGTACGAGCGTCCAAGGTCAGTACAAGGTCATACGAGGCCTCGGACGGGTGCACGAATCCTTTCCGGGCACGATCGAGCCCCAGATTCTTCCAACGAGGACGAGTGGACAGAGGAGATGGAAATTGGCAAAGTCCTGCCGCAGGACTACTAAATGGAGGAGTTGCGTTTTCTCTGACTTTGAAATATTCCGAGTATTCGTTCGTTTAAATCTATGACCCTTTCACCATTCGAAAAGTGGTCCCGTGATTGCATTAGAGAATGAGAGCACAACGAGGCGCCTAAGAAGGGGGGGGTTACCTTTGACTTCTTTCATTTAATTTTCTCAAATTCTTCGGCTGCTACCACCCGCCAGGGCTGGCTATTTCTTCGTCACGATCATCCTTGACTCTCTCTCTCTCTCTCTCTCTCTCTCTCTCTCTCTCTCTCTCTCTCTCTCTCTTTGATGGACGTGAAGACCTGTCAGATTCCCCAAGTCGTCTCTCGTTGCGGTTACAATCAAGCTCTCCCTTAATTATCTGTGAGTTTCTCTCTCTATCTATCTCTCTCTCTCTCTTTCTCCCTTTAGGAATTGGATTGAATAGGACCACCGGCAATCCTATTCCGGAGATGTATAGCACTTCCACGGTACGTCCGATGGGATAAAACGACCACAGAGAGGGAAAAGGGTCCAGGAACAAACGCGAAACTCGCTCTCTCGTAGTGCTCTGCTCTAAGACTAATTAAGGGATTATGCTCACGTGCGTGCAAGATTTGTCGACGTTCAACTCCCGGTAACGGGAGCTCGCTTTGCTTAAGTAGTAAAGTTGGCGCCCTCAACAAAAGCCGTTCATTTACTTATATATATATATATATATATATATATATGCATATATATATACACAGGCACATATATATTCTACATTATTCGCAATATATTATTGAACTTATTATAATAAATTATAATCCACGATATACGAAAATATATTTTTATTCATATATCCTTGATAATGTATTCATCTTATTAGTATATTACAGTAATGTATAATATTTGATATACAGGGTGATTTTTTTTATCTTGAGATTGCTAAATATCTCGAAAAATAAGCCTCATACGATAAAAATGTTCCAAATAAACCTTCAATAGTTTCCAAGGGGCAATTTAATCCTACAGAAATTAACCGCCTGTAGTTGTAAATTATGATTCCGTTATCTAAATGTATGTCAAATGTATTTTGACATACATTTATTTCGAGGTTAACGAGGATTGCGGCAAGCATGGGAAGCAACTCATCCGACGAAAGGATACTTGTCGGTAAGGCAGGACGGCATTAATTTATCATAATTTATGATAAAATTAATAAAATTGGAAATTTAAATATTGTTATTGAGTGCGCTACGCATCTCTTCATATTTCTAATTACATACTGGAATGTTTTTTGGCATACTTCATACTGGCGTGATTTTTGGAATAAATTAAGACAGTTTTTTTTGCTAATTACGTGATAAATATTAAATCCACGAAAATTTTACAAGTGACCTTTTTTGTAGAGCATTAAATTTCCTACAAAAACATCATCTGAAATTTTGTTATCATGTATAGTTTTGAAATGATAAATAATTTTCTTAACAAAATTTTAAATGCATGCATTTTCTCATATAAAGATTCGACAGCTCGGTGGGATGGGTTAGCATTATTGGGCAAATTTCCGCTTGCGGCCAATTTCTTTTTCTTTTTGTGTTGATTACTTTTGAGGAACAATACCAAAGAATTTCCAACATCACCAAATTAAGAACCACCCTAATAAATATATACAGGGTGTCCCATTTTAATCTTACACCTGAATTTTCTCGAAAAATTTTGCTCGGACGAACTATTGTGTGGAACAAAACTTCTAGGGATTGAAGGGGGACGTTTGAAAAAAATTTATTTGAGGAGCCAAAATTCAAAATGGCGGCGTTACAAGGGCTGACATGTTTTTTTTCAAACGGAAACATAACATTTTTTTTTATTGCCAAAAAATTTGTCAGCTGAAAACTAAAAACTTTTGTTGAAAACATTTTTTGATAAATTTCATAGTTTTCAATTGAGAACATCTCAAGTGAGAACGCTTTGGTTAACGCAAATGCCGGTGGTAGGGACAATTAGACTAAATGTCTCACGGCAAGCCGCTCAGTGTTGTATTTTCGAATGTATGACCACTTGAACAAAAAAAGAATCAAATTTTTTTGTTGAAAATTTTGGTTTTTTTTTGTTTTCAAATTTGGACGATATTTCATGAGAAAATTTTGGAGGAAAATCGATGAAAAATAGTTTTTTTTCCATTTTAATAGCGTTTGTGCCATTTTCAGGCCCAAAAACATGTTTCTTTAAATCCTTGACGAACTTTGATCACGATGGGTAGAAAAACACACACACACAAATCCTGGATACATCTGAAATAATTGAAAATGATGTTCTCACTTGAAAACTATGAACTTTATCAAAAAAATTTTTCAACAAAAGTTTTTAGTTTTCAGCTGACAAATTGTTTGGCAATAAAAAAAAGTTATGTTTCCGTTTGAAAAAAACATGTCAGCCTTTGTAACGCCGCCATTTTGAATTTTGGCTCCTCAAATAATTTTTTTTCAAACGTCCCCCTTCAATCGCTAGAAGTTTTGTTCCGCACAATATTTCGTCCGAGCAATATTTTACGAGAAAATTCAGGTGTAAGATTAAAATGGGACACCCTGTATATATATATATATATATATATATATATATATATATATATATATATTGCTATATATTGCTATATATTGCTATATATATATATATATATATATATATATATATATATATATATATATATATATTCCATCATTTGCAATATATCATTACTGTACTTTTTGTAATAATGTTTATTATCATTTATATATCTTTAACAATGTTATTTATAATATTTCATTACCTTATAATATATGCTTATTATTTTTATATTGCTCTAATTTGTCATTTGTAATACGTATAACTTTGGCTCTCCCCTCGTCCGGTAATTCTTGTCAAATAAATTGTTAATTATGTTCAAAGTACTTCGACTAATCAATAGCACTGTGAACAATGTTTATTGCAATGGACATGAAGCGAGATGACTAATTTAATTGAATCAGCGATATAGCAATGTTCACTTTATCGCTCATTGTATCGAATACATTTGCCGTCCCCATGGAAAATTCCCTTTTCCAATCGTATAGTGCGATATGCCTGTGAAAAAAAAATGTCCACCCATCGGAATTACGAAACTTGCGTGACTTCTCTCCTGTGGGGAGGAAGGACAAAGTACGTACGCGCTCCGTGTAGCACATAGAAATAATAAATTCATCAAATATTCATGAGGATGAGAAATTTGCATTCACGGGTCGTGTGTCATGTCGAAACTTCGAAAATAGATTGAGCCGCGCGTTACCTTCCGGTGGATATTGCTAACGCAATGGACAAAAAGGATTAGCGAGTTTATGTATCCCTCTTGTAACACAGCGCGACGTCCTCGCCGGAGACGGGAGGGAGAGAGAGAGAGAGAGAGAGAGAGAGAGAGAGAGAGAGAGAGAGAGAGAGAGAGAGAAAGTAGGAGAGAGAGAAAGAAAAAGTAGAATTCAGGCAAGGTTAAATTTATAGTCAGCGCCGGCTAAGGCGAAACAGAGGCTGTTTGTTTTCCAGAAAATTAATCCGTCGGATTCGTTGGAAAATTTTACTTTGAATTATGACGTAAATTCGCGCTAAAGTATTCGCCTCTCCGAGGAGGAACAGGGCAGGCGAAAAGACACGATATATTCCTGAACGGAAAAATGTAGCATAATAATTCCAATCGGCGCGGAGAGAAGCCGTTTTTGCTTCTTCGTCCAGGGGAGAGAGAGAGAGAGAGAGAGAGAGAGAGAGAGAGAGAGAGAGAGAGAGAGAGAGAGAGAGAGAGAGAGAGAGAGAGAGAGAGAGCGAGAGAGAGGGAGGGAGGGAGGGAGAACAGGCGCGAAAGTTTCGTTGGGAAAAGTCTCCTCGTCGTGAAGAGGGGGAAAATAAGTTTACGCGAAATGTTTCGGCGAGTCGTCGTATACTCACTTGATGCAGGCATCCTCGTATATCACTTTCCCCTCCCGCAGTCGCGAGATCCTTTAATTCTGCGACATTCGGTATAATGCGTTTTTTTTGTCTTTTCTTTTCTTTTTTCTTTCGACGTTCAATTTTGTTGATATGATGCATTCCGAAATTGTGATATTGCGCTTCCTATCAATTGATAATCGACATTATTTTTTCGATATACATTATATGTAATATATTTATATATTTATTATCCTATATATGTGTGTGTGTGTGTGTGTGTGTGTGTGTGTGTGTGTGTGTGTGTGTGTGTGTGCGCGCGCGTGTGTGCGTGCGTGTGTGTGTGTGTGTGTGTGTGTGTGTGTGTGTGTGTGTGTGTGTGTGTGTGTGTGTGCGCGTGCGTGTGTGTGTGCGTGTGCGTGTGCGTGTGTGTGTGTGTGTGTGTGTGTGTGTGTGTGTGTGTGTGTGTGTGTGTGTGTGTGTGTGTGAGTGTGTGTGTGTGTGTATGTGTGTGTGTGTGTGTATTTACATTTATATTTATATATATATAATATATTATAAATATATTATATTTATATATTTTACTTCATTATCAGGTATTAATTATTAAAAAAACAATAATCATTCACTCTACATACTTCATGATATAATAATGAAATATTATCATTTATTGTCACTACATGATTAATGTTTTCTAATAATATTTCATTTGCGATACATTACAATATAAATAAATATATATGTTATTATTGTATTTATATTGTTTGGGTTTGTTTCTTTATTTTCGATGTTCAATTTCACTGGCAAGATGCGTCCGGGAATTGAAACGTTACCTTTCCCGTTAATTGCTTATCATAATTCATTTCTCCGATATATATATATATATATATATACACACACTAGGGTGGCCCTTGATATGGGTAAAAAAAAATTGATCGCGCCGCCCTCCAAAACAGTTCGAAATAATTTTTTTTAAATCTACGCGAAGCCCCAGCTATGTCCGTTTAGAGGAAGTGGTGCCTGTAAGCATGAACTTAAATTTAAATATCCATTTTTCTTCATGATTGGAGAAATTTCGGTTTTTTAAATCTAGTTTATTTGTCAATTTTTCACCACGATATTTCTGTGGTTCAAATAAATAAATTCGTACTGAACGAACTATTATCGATATCTTATGTGTATATTTTTTGAATATTATGTTTTTTTCCGACCAATTGGATGACTCGTGCGAATAAATAATTTTTTTGTTTTCAATAAAACGAACAAACTCGCCAAGTTTAAAATCCTGCCAAGTTTAAAATATCCCTATGCATTTTAGCGAAAGTAATTTTCAAATACATTTTTTATCCACAGCACTGGAAGTCTGATCTTAGTGAAATATTAATATGTTTGTATCTCAGCACGCAAGGAATATTTCTAACAAAATTAAAAAAAAAAAAAAACAATTCTGGCCAATCCGGAAGTTCGATGTGAATGGTTTATCGTGAATTTATATCCTTCGTACTTAATAGATTTTTCTGACAAGATGCAAATTTAAAGTTCGATTTTGATGTGATTAATTTAGCTGCTGGCGTTCGCCAGCAGCTAAATCGAACTATTGGTCCAAAATAATAGGATGGTAAAACTGAACGCTCATCAAATCTAGTATGGAAGACCTTATTGTTTGATCTGTATATTGAATACCAATATAGAATAGCTTCGGAACGTAAAAAAAAATTGATACATAAACTAGATTTAAAAAATCGAAATTTCTGCAATCATGAAGAGAAATTGATATTTAAATTTGAGTTCATGCTTACCGGCACGCCTTCCTCATAACGGACATAGCTGGGGCTTCGCGTAGATTTTTTTTTATTATTCGAAACCGTCTTGGAGGGCGGCGCGATCAATTTTTTTTTGACTCATATTAAGGGCGGGGTAAAGTATTTAAATTTTTTTTTCATTTTTAAAAATTTTTTTAATGAATGCATAATATATCAAGAATATTGTGTTAAAATTTCAAGTCGATCGGAGTAAAATTGACGAAGTTATGAGTATTTGAGCGTCTATTGCTCCATGCCGTTCTCTTCTCTTCTGCGTTTTTCAAACCGTTATTCTGAAACTTGTCATATTTGAAGTCCGTCTGCACGATAACTCAAAATCTACTGGACCAATCGCTTTGAAATGTTACACAGTATTTCTTCACATAATTCATCAGGTATTGTCGAGAGCTTTTTTGTTTCTTTTAATAATTACTAATTTTTCAATAACAAATTAGCCGATTTTTTTAGCGAAAATCGGGTTTTTGGCTCCCAAGTGCTACGAAATATCGAAAAATCGAAAAAAAAAATCCTCCCGTCATTACCTCGAGAAACATTTCCTTTAACAAATGCATTTTGATTTTTCTGTTTCAAATCATTCTGTTGCGAGTTATGGTGCACACCGCAAACCAACTTTTTTTCGAGGCGCCTGCGGAGTTTAATTTTCACTCGCTCAATTTTGAATATTTCGCAATACAAATTTAGGAGAATGTTGTTCAAATGTTACTATATTATATGTAAATTTTTCAAAAAACGAACACTATTCGTTACGCCAAAAAAAAATCTTAAAAACATGCCTTTTTTTCACCCTAATATACACACATATATATAATTTATGTATTATAATTAATTATAATATATTTTATTTTTTATTTTTGAGGTCTCAATTAATTCTTGAGCTCCCTGGTCCTTTCATTTTGATGATGATTACACTATACTTCGGTACAATACACTTGTTTCTTTAATTACTTTGTAAAACTTTGATGAATCGGTCCGGAAACACGGTTTGATAGATCAATTTCGATAAATTTCAGGGCTATTTGGGTGTACATTAAGCGGAAAAAATACCTGGCAACATTAGTCTTTCCATCAATATTTGTAAAGTAGTGGTAGATTTACTCAAAAACCATAAAAAGGCATTTTCGTACTTTTTTTTTCAAATTAACCTTACGGGAGAATTTTTTTTCTGAACACTCAATGCAAGTGTATTGTAGGGAATTAATTCAAGTTTTCAAAGCTGCCCTTTAATTCCCTGTGCGATAATTGGTTGCTGAGATATCGACGATCAAAGACAAAAGGATCCTTTTTCGTTCAAAGTCGGATATCTCAGCAAAAAATCGACGACGAGATAAAAAATAAATTGAAGTTGAATAAACAAGGTAACCTATGCGTTGATTCAAATTTTTAAAAATTATCGAACCCGAGGACGCTTGAAAAAAAAATTGAAAATACTTGTCTCGCGGTATTTCTTATGATTGTGCGATAATCGTAGCTCACAAAAATGTTTTGCCAAAAGATCTCCAAACTAGAAACTAGAAGCTTGAAAATGCTTTTCTTTCGTCTCGAAACGACCATTTTTCACACGAATACAGCGCTTCAAAAAACACTAAACAAATTTAAGAAATGTTCTGTTAATTCATTTTTTTGGAGTAGTGCATATAATTATATAAATACAATATCAGTTTTATATATTATTATGATCTTGAGGTCGCAATTAATTCCTAAATTCCGCCGTATATCCTTTCGGGTTTTTAGGTATAACCCTTTCCTATCCACTCCCTACCTGCACTTCCTGCAAATTTTAACCAGAGATTGTTCATATCATTATGCATGTTTGAGTGAAATTTCAGAACAGTCGACTATCGAGATTGGGAGATAATGCGTTTTATAATAGCAACTTTTAACACCGCAGGATCTGCATTGAAATTTAAACAGAATATTTTTTCGTAAAATCGATTTGTCCCCTATAATGAGAAAACATATGTCAACACCGCATCGTTCCACCCATCCAAAGACGTAAGTATGTGCGCCATGTTTATAATAACACAGCAACACAAATTTTTATTTCGAAGTACTTTTTAATCGGACAAAGTTTTTAATTAGGTATGAATTAACCAACACTTTCATATGTTAATGAAGATAACATAAACAATGTAAAATAATAATATTTAAAACGCAAATATTTTATTTATAATAAAAGATTTTAACCTTCGGAACATGATAATTTTTTTCCTCCAAATATTGAACAATACTGTTCTGCGGTCTTACCATATGTCTTCTTATTATAGGGAACAAATATTTTTCACGGAAAATTATTCTGTCTTTACCGAACGTTTTTTAGCAAAACTGAATAGTAAAGGCAATGCAAACCTTTTTCACTCTTTCCCTAACTAGTTTGCTATCTGAAGATAATTTTTTCCAGGTTTATAAACACAATAGAATGGTACGATGAATTATGTGACCTGCCTTTCGTTCAATGCCAGACCCTGCAGTGTTAAAAGTTGCAATTTTGAAACCCATTATATCCCAATCTAAATAGTCGACTGTTCTGAAATTTCACTCAACCATGCATAATGATGTGAACAATATCTGGTTAAAATTTGAACAAAATCGATAGAAACCAAGTGCGCGCGCTTGTTCTACCTTAAGGTACACTATACCGCACTTCTCCATTCTTCTGATTCTCTCATGTACAGATTTTAGCTCAAGTATCTACATCAAGATATCCGAAGTATGGGCCTTCCGCTCGCTCGTTCTTGCCGGAGCCGGTGCACCAGTGTCGGGTGTATAGCTATGATATTATTATAATGTAATAAAACAAATGTGGATGCGAAGAATCGGCGCTTCAAAATGTCATGCAGATCCCCCCCCTACCCGCCCGCCGATATTAACCCGCATCGCGGTGGTGTGTACTTGTAAGTAGGATCCCCCGGGTTTCCGGGCCACCCACGTGTACCCAGAGCGCCGCTGCACGCGTCCCGCGCTCTCCTCGTTGCTCCGTCGACCTAATATCGGTGAGAGTTCTCTATCCCTTAGAGTGATTATATGCTCCAGGAATTACATACATTTTTAATGGCCACGCATCGCTGTTCTCCCGCCGGCTCGGTACGCCCTTCACTCCTGCTCTGGGTCGTTTCGAAACTGTTTCACGCTCGTGAAAATATGCCCAATGCTTTCAAGGGGGAGGCGTTTCCTACGAGGTATTGCCGGAAAACCTTAAACGGGCGGAGAAACCTCGGGACGAGGCAATTTACTGAGGAAAGGGTGGCTTTCCT